>BMAU01013708.1:0-81069 GCA_019973935.1 Trichonephila clavipes
TTACGTATTGCTTACCTTGTTCGTCTACTAAAAGATACTGTTGTTCAGCTGTTTGGGCAAGAAACGTCTATAAAAATTTAACAGTCCTAAAATTTTCTCAGAGAGCCACAGCTCCGGTTGTGGTTGTAACGCTGAAACTGCTTCGAACCCTGTTGTAAAAAGTGTGATATAGGCCGGGCGAAAGTGAGTTCAGTCACAAATCCAAATACACATTTAGAGATATTTAGTTTAAACTATATGAGCTCAGTCTGAATAGTTCTTAAGTGAGAACGATGCTCCTCAGCATTTTCTGAGTAAATACAAAAATATCATCCAAGTAGACAAAACAAAAGGAAGTCTCTTAGTACTACGCATGAATCGCATGAAGGTTTGTGGGTATCTTAAGGCGCTAAACACAAATGGGTATATCGTAAAGACCTATGGAGTTGTTACAGCCGTCTTAGGAATATCACACTCAGCTATAGGATCAGAATGCCTTAAATGGTATTTGGAAAATATCTCTTTGCATGTAGTGCATGAGCAAAGTCATTCAAAGGCACGGGGTAGCTGTCGAACTCAGTAACAGAATTCAGCTGCCTGTAATCCCACAGGTCTAAACTGTAGAGTCAGATTTGGCACAACATGAAGAGGAGAAACTAGACTTGGAAGGTCTAGTCAATGCTCCTTAGAGCAGAAATTCAAATTCTACCTTCACTGCATCACAGTTTAGGTGTAGCCTTCTAGGCCTCCGGCAGTGACTGCAGGGCCAGGTAGTAATATGGTGACTGTGCCAAGGTGATGCTGATTTGAATTAAAGAAGGTTGCTGAGGTCTGATATTCCGATAAGATGTTTTAAACTAATGTTTGCATCTACAGGTGAGATTGAGGGCCACAATATTTGAAAAACACAAGAAGCGAAAAGAGAAGCTTTCCACACCAATTTTTCAAACTTTTTTTTTCTTAAAGTCGATTAAAGGTTGAAGTGCTTTAGAAAATCAGCACCAATTATAGAGATGATACATCAGCAATCCATGGAAGTCCTGATAAATGCTTCCCCTTAGACCCAGGTTCAGTTCTTTACGGACCATACTATAGGCTGGAATTTTGCATTATTAGCAGCTGCCAATAAGGAGTAGTAGACTGAGGTGATTTATTCATAGTTGGAGAAGGTGGGATGACACAGATTTCACTCCAGAGTCTATGAGGGAATTCTCTTGGCCAGACTTTGTGGTCTAATAAAAATAACCGGCTGGTATAGAAATGAGGCCTGCCATCTCAGCCATGACAGAGCTTACTCGTTTTTTGTACAAATGTAATTCAGGTAGAAATGCCAATTTGCGGGCCTGCTCTTTATGGAACGGTGATGATAGTAGCAGATGCCACTTCCTACGCTTTATATCTTTCTAGAGCGTGAATGTGATCTCTATGGTCAGAGGCGAGGAATTGTGCTCTCTTGTCAGTTCAGCAACTTGTAGAGACAGCTCTTGGATCTGCCTGGCGAGAGAGTCCATGGTTGGCTGAGCACTGCATGAAGATTACCGTATGAAGATGACTGGATGGTGGAGGAACAGTTGTGGCCGCACAGATAGTTGAGGGACGTACCAATAACCTCGAAGAAACCTTATCAGCGATGATAGCCAGGTTTATCCAAAGGCTCTGAGGATGCAGGCAAACAGTCTGATATGTGGTGGCATTCCTTTGAAGCTCACAAACTTTGGGTATATGAAAGTCATCCTGGAGTTGGCTAATAGACAAGCAGCCATTTTTCGCAACAGGTGGCTTGGCTTCTCATCTCCTAGCTGAAGGTAAGCAGTTTCTTAATTGTTTGAGTCTCCGAGTCGCTAAATTGGGTGATGAGCCGCTGCGAGGGTCTGGGACATCGTCGCCCTGGAGGGCTTAACACAATGTCCGACACGTAGGAGAGAGTTTCAGCATCCAGGTTCGCAACCAAAGCAGAATACTTCTTAGTATCATCACCGGAGATACCACTGAATGTGAATGCATGGTCACTGCGCAATCCATAGACGAACGTTGGATTTAAAATGGTGGTACGCAACGCAATACGAGCGACTCAACGGTTTCACTAGTCATATTGTTGAATGGGCAATTGGGCGAAATGAATCTCCCGAGCAGGATGCTTCAAGTGGCCTGAGGAGAAGGAGAAAATCTTCGCTACGTACCTGATCATCCGTAGTAGAAGAATTTGTATTGCATCTGCCAGTATAGAATACAGAGTTTTAGCTAGATGCTTCTTTAAGTCCAAAAGGGGGCCTACCTACCACATGCTGCGGCGGCTACTCCTTCACTACAACACGGTTGAATTAAATAACAATAGAGTATTTATTAACTTTGAAAGATTAAACATGGAGTAATTGCGAGGTAAGCTTTCTTCAAAACTACAACAACATGGAAACCAGACAGCTGTATAATAATAACAGATCAATTCAGTTCAGTTTTGGAGTCGTTAAGTGTTGAGCTGTAAGGTCGCTGCAAACACAAAATTACTTATGGTTGAATCTAATACAATTCCCTACAAAATGAATGAAAACCCCTTTTTTATCATCTAAATTGTGTTTGAATAGGACATTATTTGACAAACATCTTCTGAGAGAGAGAGAGTTATGGACATTTATGAAACTACAAAATAATCTGAAAGATAATTCTAAGGATAAATTTACAGCTATTTTGTAAATAATTGAGTGTTATTGCTAGTGGATTTAATTGTTGAAAAAGAGAAAATTGCATGTACTCTGCTTTCCACTTATGATTCCGGCATATCAAAGTAAAAAATCTTTCCTAATATGAAAAATATTTCGACTCCTCAAAGAAATTGTTTAACAACTGAATGCTCAGAATCGTGTCATGCATTATACCCCTGGTTTTGCGATATGAAAGAAGAGTCGTGAAAGAGTTAATTCGCATTACAATTTTTATTTAACTGTAATGAAGGAATCATTTTTATATTTCCCTTTGTCTATTTCTTATTTAAGTAAATATGTTGGAAACATACGTTTTTAATTTTTTTTATCTTTGTTGAAGAAATAATAACATTTTATATTGTTTATTTTTATGTTAATAAATGTATTTTATTGATCCATAATTAATATAAAATAAAACTGTAAATCTCTAAATTATTTACCTCTATTCTTTAAATCTGCAAATATTACCGTAAGAATCGAAGGATTTCAAAAATTTCCTACTATGTGGCACGCTGAATGATACTGACAGATTGGTTTGGCACGTCTTAGCTACACAGTTGCCACCCTGATTTAAAATGTTGGGTAAGATAACCATTATATTTTTAAAATTTTATAAATATACAAAGGAGAAAGTATTTTGTCAATACATGTTTTAAAAGGAGTAAAGTTTACGAGAACGAAATATAAAATTGCGTTAAAATTATTGGTACTCTATCAACCGTACTTCTTATAGAGTACCGTAGTTACTGCCAACTCGTGACAATGAATTAGAAATTTAAGTTCACAATTCATTGTTATTAAAATATATAAAATTTTACATGACTTATTTTTGTATTTGTTATTTTTATATTCCTTACTGAGAGAGAGAGAGAGAGAAAGCAACAAATGGGAGTTCATTACCTGCCAAAACTGCAGAGGCCTGGTTGTTTACTCCACAAGCTCCTACCTTATGCTTACTCTGCCCTACTAAGTAAAAATGCCGTCTTCTGCTCGTCAAGATCATGGAATTGCAGATATTGTTTTCCATATATTTTAAATATTAGTTTTCTAACTTCTACATCAGCCTTTTAATAGTCTACACTCCTGCAAAGAAGTCTGAATTCAAAACTATAAAAACATATTATTCCCAACAATGTCATTTATACCTTTATTTTTTATAATCTATGAATGCGTTAAACTATTAATTTGTTATCGCGACTATTTAATATTAAATGCGAAAAAAACGAATAAGTTTCAAACTGAAACTTAAATTGAATTTTTAAAAATTGTCATCGTTATTCTCATAACTTTTACATATTGTCATTTTAGCATATCACACATCTATCTTCTATGCAAAAATCTGTTATAAGTTCATCAAATGTTTCAGCATATTTTTACTCATAACATGCATTTTACAACCACATTGTGAGGCCGCGGTAGCCTAATAGTCAAAGTAACGGACTCGTAGCTGACGTGTCATGAGTTCGACCCCAGCACCACTGAAGATCCGCCATTTAAGGGAGCGATGCTCAAGCGTCATCCTCGTCACTTGACCATGGTTTAAAATTACGAGGTCCGTCGCCAAGTGAGTGAATATTAACGTCGCACTGTTCAGCTATACGAGGGCTTTTAGTGATGGACCTCGTAATTTTGAAGCATGGTCAAATGATGAGGGCGACACCTGAGCTGGCACTCCCCTCTCCTAACTACCACACCAACGAGAGGACATTTCAGCTCTCGATAGATTTAACGTGCATCGCTGCCCTACACGGCGGGTCTTTTGTGGCACTGGGCTCGAACTCAAGACATGCCAACCATGATTCGATACCTTGACCACCTGATACCCCGGCCGGCCACAGGTCCGTCGCCAAAAAGCCCTCAAGTAGTTGAGTAGAGAAAGAGAGAGTGCGACTTTAATATCCCTCACTTAATTAAATTATGAAATTTAAAGGAATACTTGAAAAATATTAGAAGTCGAATATATATATATATATTAAGAAAAATTAATCTAATGATAATTTTAAATATCCAAAGAATTATTAGTATTTATGGTAAATATATGTTTTTCAACTGAGTATGTGAGACACGTATAAATATCTTTTCGAAATTCCAATGCAGAATTTTAGTGGAGCTAATACAAAATTCCTAGTTTTGCATGGTTAAGATTATAAAAATGTCCAAATTTTAATAACCTTTTCTTCAGTCAACCACTAACGGAACATGAATGATGAGGATTATGCATAAATATATATTTTTTTAATTTGAATTTAAAAAGGATCTTTATATTTATTTATATGCGCAAATGTTAACTGTAAATTTGTCCAGATGCTTTTAAATACTCTTTATTTGAAGATTCAAGTTAAAAAAATATAAACTTGAAGATAAAGTTCTCTTTGAATGAAATTAATGTTCAGACATTCAAAAATTCAAATATAATTTGTTTTCTGAACAATACAAACAAGGGATTCTATGTAAGATGTCCTGAATATCTGGCTTTAAAAGTATGAAAAAAACTAAAAAGATTTAAATAGGGTTTTTTAACAATACATATAAATTTTGCAAATAATGTAATACAGAAGCTTAAAAATTATTCATGTTTAGAAGTGTCCGAAATTTTAAAAAGATTTTAAATTTTGAACCTTTTTATTTTTTGACACATAACAAAAAATAATCAGTTTTAAAAAAAATCCCTGAAAGTATTGATTAAAATAAGAAAATGAAACAGTAAATTATCCTCAATGTTTTAATATATAATTTGAATTTAAATACTACAGATATTTTTTAAAAACTTAGACATACATTATAAAAATTTAATTCCATTTGAGAATTTTAAGGTAAAGAAAAAAATGAGAATTCTCAACTCGTTGACTCGCTATTTGTGTACACTTTAGGTTGAAGATTTTACGATTGCCACAGGAACCGGTCTCCCCTGTGAGCCATAAAGTTCCCCCTCAATGCCCATTGTGTCTCCCCGGCCGTCTCTAATTATCTTTCAAGATCGTAAACCTTTAAAGGGGGAAAAGAATTCGGAAAAATACGACCTTACCGGTTTTGAACACATTACTTGAAGGGGAAAAATCTGTTTGGTTCATTTTTGAGTGAGGAAAATTCAGTGTGGTCCGTTTTCGAAGCCTCTCTAGTAGGGCGGAAAAATCCGTGCTGTCCAGTTGGAGGGTTAATATGGTTCCGTTATTTTCAATAATATTAAATGAAGAATAGTTAGGATTTGTTCTATTTTTGATTATTCGGATTATTTTAAAAAGAACTTTAGGAGAAGATATTTTTTTGCAGGTCTTGTGCCAAAAATTTTCTTTACAGGCTTTAATTGTTCGCTTAAGTTTTGTGCTTACTTCTTTATATTTTATCCAGTCGTTTTCTTTCAAGTTTTTCCTTGCGTTATTAAGGAGTTTTCCTTTTTTTGCTCTTAAATGCCCGCATGCTTCTGTCCACCATGGAGCTCTTGAACTGATCTGTTTTTTTTTTTCTGATTCTTGAGATAAGATTTGAGCTTTTAATTTCTTTTATAATATCTATATTTATGTTTTCATTTAAATTTAAATTTTGTTGAATAATATTGATAAATTTGTTTCAATTTGTTTTTTGTTTAAAATTATTAGTTGCTGAGCTGTTTGTTCTTTTGTAATTTATAATTATAGGGAAGTGGTCACTTCCAAAATTATCGGTATTTGTAAACCAGGATAAATCATAATTTAAATCTATAGATGCTAAAGAAAGATCTATAGATGTAAAAATTCCCGAGTAATCGAGATAATTTGGACTTTTATCGTTTAATAATATTAAGTCATTTTCAATGATCTAGTCAAAAATCTTTTTTCCAGAAGCACTGGAATTTTTTGATCCCCATATTCCATGAGATGCGTTGAAATCTCCCAATATCAAACTGTGATTATCAATATATGATGCTATTTTAGATAAATTGATGTCTTTAAAGTTACCCGGTGGGAAGTATATATTAAAAATTGTGATAGGAACTAAATCTATCTGAACTCTGACTATTAAAATTTCTAAGTCTTCACTAATTTTTGAGAATATTTCTCCCTCTATTGCGCTAATATCTTTATTTAAAACTATCATTAACCCTCCTCCTCTTTTGATTTCCCTATCAATTCTCAATATATTCTTATTGGGAATTGTGAAAATATCATTTGGATGTAACCAAGTTTCTTGAATTATTAAAATACTTGCTTTTTGAAAAATTGGCGTGAAAAGAATATCTGACCTCTTGTTTTTAATTCCACGTGCATTCCATTGGATTATATTCATGATTTAAAACGAAAAAAAGGTGCTATACTACGAATTAGTTTAAATATTCAAAAAGGAAAGTAGATTAATATTGAGTTTTTAGCGAGAATATAAGAAAATTTGATTATTTATATATATTTAAGTTCCTTTATTTTTTCTACTACACTATCTAATGTATTTCCTCTCTATTCTGATATTTTCTTGAATCTTTTTGATTTTTCATTCAGTTTTCTATTTATTAGAAAGTCATCATCTTTTGGAATTGTTATATTGAGAATGCAACTTTTTTCAACCTGGATTTCATGGTATTCATTAAGGAAGAAATGCTCAAATTTATTTGTGCTACCACGGTATTCAGTTCTGTCGTGAAGCGTTGTACTATTTGTTCTAATTTCTTTTCGAATATGTTATTGTTTTCTTCAAATTTCAACTCTTAATTTCACAAACTTTTTTTCAAGATTTTCTATCTTCTCTGTTTGATCATTATAGGTTTTGGCCGAGTTTGATGTTTTTTTCCCTTTGGAATTTCTCAGCTGCTTCGTTTCTCGAGATTTGTCGCTGTACTTTTATTTTTAAGATTTCAACTTTCTCTTGATATCTTTAGCAAACTTTATTGTTAGCTTCATGCTCTTCTCCACAAGAGCTACATTTTTTAATTTTTATTTCTTTGCAATCGTTTTCAGAGTGGTTTAGTGAGCAAATTCGGCATTGTATTGAGCTTCTACAAAATTTTTGAATGTGTCCAAATTTCCAACAGTTTGTCCATTGTCTAGGTTTTTCATAGTAGAGAGTAGTTTTAATCATTTCAAATCCTATTGGAACTCTTTCGGGAATACTGCATCCAATTTGGGTAACTTTAACTGTTTTGATAGGTTTAAATCCAGATTCTGTTTTTTTGGTAAAACGTTGGATATCAAAAATTGCATAATTGTAATTTTCTAATTCCGATTTTATGTCGTCTATCGTATATTCTGTGTCTATTCCTTGTAATATATAACTACTGGCTAGGCCAGTAAAGGACAATCGTGTACTTATTTTTACACCATTAATTTCTTTAATTTTTAGAGCTTCTTTGGCGGTCTCGCAATTATTTGTTTTAATTATGATCTCACCGTTTCTTGTTTTGCTTATACTTAGAATACTTTTTTTAATTGTGAACTCTTTAATTATACTTTCTTTTAGTTTAAGTGGATTACCATTCTGAAAGTTATTTTCTGATTTTAAGAAAATTGTAATATTTGGACTCGTATTTATAAATTTTGTCTTTCCGCAAACTTGGTCAATAATTCTATATCTGTTAGATTACACCTATATTTATTGAATGAAAAATTTGAGTTTCCATTTTCTACCTCCATATTATTATTTGGGTGAGGGTAGTCACCCATTTTATCTTCCCTACTCCAACACTCAAAATTGTATAAATACACTATCTTGTGTAAATACTTAAATTAAAAGCTCTTATCCGAAGAAAGAATAAAAGTTATATGAACTAAGTTTCAATACAAAATAAAAATTCAAAACGATCTCACCCGCTTGAATCCACTTGAAAAATCAAAATTATTCAATATTTTTAGCACACTCTCACTCGAACCTCGGTTGAGCACTTGCCCGAATCTCCAAAAAAAAATCAACAAATACTGCTTTGATTGACACAAAATTTGTCAGTTAAGTAGCACATATATATTTATATATAAAACAAAATCAATAATTTTACACAGAAATGAAAACAATATTAAATTTCTGTATGTTATCAGATAATGTCATACTGGAGACTTAAACAGAATTATGTATAAAGTGAAAATAAACAGCATAAAATGAAAAAAGGACATTAATAAGGTATGTGATTTCCCCCCTCATCTGTATGCAAAGTTTACACCTTCTGATCATGCTTTCAATTAGGTGGTCAACCATCGCAGAATTAAGCAATCACCATTCTTGTAGAGCAGTTTCCAGCTCAATAAGAATGGCTAGAGTTGGGAAACGTGAAGGTACAGCACGTCTGAGAACATCCCAAAGATTTTCAATGGGATTAAGGTCGAGCGAATATGCTGGCCACGCCATACGCGCAATCTCTTCACTCTCCAGGTAGTCATTGACGATGTCAGCTCTATGGAGACGTGCGTTATAGTCCATTAAAACAAAAGTAGGGCCAACTGCTGCAGCGTACAATCTCACAATGGGTTCTAGGACTTCATCGCGATACCGGACAGCCGTCACAGAACCCTGTTTATAGATGTGCAGGTTGGTGCGGTATCCTAATGAAATCCCTGCCCTCACGATAACGCTTCCGCCTCGGAATGCGTGATGTTCTGGGGCGGATTGCGTGTACCTTGTTTACGCCATATCCTTATACGCTTTGCATCTGGCTCCAGAGCAACTCTTGACTCATCAGTAAACATGATATTGCCCCAGTCCAATTGCCATGTTCCCAGCACCACTTTAATCATGCCCCTCTTGATTGGACGGATAGATGAACACAAACTCGAGGTACCCGGGCATGCAGTCCATTCATATGTAATCTTTGGCATACAGTAGCTGCATATATAGCCTTACCAATGGACGCTATAACCATAGATGTTCCACGTGTGGAGGTCGTTCTGCGATTCCGCTTAGCTATAATAGCTATATATCGATCTTCCGCGGGGTTGTAACACTTGGGTGACTGCCTACGGGCCTTCGGACAACTGTCTGTGTGGTTTGGAATTGTTTCCATAAACGTGAAATTACAGAATGTTGAACGCCGAAGAAAAGAGCAACATCTGTGATCGACTACCATGCTTCAATGCGCCCCTCAGCACACCAACGCTCAGAATCTTCCATTCATTTTCTGGAAGTCATAGAAACACGTATGTCTTGAAAACAAATTGTACGAAAGTTTTAAACACCTTCTATCAGCACTTACAATCAACTTCTGTAACCCTTCATAAAGCTGCCTTCTTTTAAAACTGCCCTTTTTGCATATTTATTGATATGAAAGCACGATTGGCTGTTACCTAACATATTTGCATTCTTCCATCTACCTCTACAGCGAATTGCATCCTCTTCAATTCTGATTGGCTTCCGGAAATTAGCATTTTCCTCTCCATGCTTAACTTTTGGAAGTGAGTGTATTTTGAATCAACTAGTGTTTAATCCAAATTAAGAAATATTTTTCTATAGTTAGTCGTTTGTCAGAATTAATTACTGACTGTGGTTCAAAACTACAAAGTCCGTCGCCAAATGTCTTCATGTTGAGATTGTGACATTAATAAACATTTAAAATCCTTTATATTAAATTTATTTTTTTACTGTATTCATTAATGTTGGGTTTTCTTTCCCCTCGACTGATATGTTGCATTTTTTGAATCAATGAAATTATTTTTATTGGGAATTTTATTGCATGTCCTCATTCAGCCTCTTGTAGTTGCAAAAATGGTAAATATTTACTTATTTTAAATTTTCAAAATTCATTTTAAATCCTCCTTATAGATCTCAAAAGGACATATCGTAGAAAACGTTTTCATTCAACGTGAATTTTGTATAATAGTAATGAGAATTAGAATCACTCACAGAAAAACAATTATCAACAGAGGCTCTGTAGCTAGAACTCAATCGGCGGCGATTCTTTCACATCACTTTATTCGTCCAATTTAATATATCCAGTGTTAAACCCTACTTTATGTGTGGTTTAAGTGTAAAACTTGTAACGGGTTCTATTCGGGTCATCTTCTTATCCTCTTGGAGAAAATATTCTTTAACAGTGATTTTTGTTTAAAAACCGCTTTCCGTAGAGATGATTTTATCTAAATGTCGCTACTATTTAAGTACCTTTCGTTAAGTATAGGAGTTAATGGTTAGACGTTGATCGTTAAGCTGTAAACCCAGTGTTAGTAAAAAGAGAGTGTGTGTGGTGGTCGTGCATCTACACTATTAAAATTTCTGGGTAAACAAACCTATCTTTCTATTTATGCTTCCCTATATTTTCTCACGAACTGCATGACTCAGAAACTCGTCGACGGTACCAAAACTTTGGGAATTATCCGAGGAATCCGTTTCGACCATTTGTATTTCGATATTCCAATTAGTTAAAAAGATATTAACTAAAAACCTTAAAACGCATAATTAGTGCCATGTTTCTCCGGCAGGGTACGAGCTCCAAAATTCGGAACTTCTTTTTTTTCCAGACGTTTTTAAAACGCGATCGATACATTTTTATGAATAAGACTTCTAAATCGCTCCGTTTGCATTTTCTTTCGCGCTAATGAAAAAAATATTTTACACAAAAAAAGTTCATGATTTTCTCTTTTAGAATCAGTCATTAAAAAAATTTAATGTCAAAAACTAGTTTTCTTACGATTTTTCAAAAAATACTAAAAATTTTATTTAAATACTTAATAACTTTTTTTTTAATAAAAATAATCTCACGAGTTCCGTGTTTAGAACAATATTATATGCAATCTGTACAAATATAGTATGAAATATCTTAAAAATTACGGTTTAAAAAAATGTGTTTTTCGTTTTTTTCCCTTTTGCGAGAGATATGTAAACATTACTTTTTTTTAAAGCTTTTTGTTTAAAAATTACCGTTGTTTGCAATCGATATATGAAGCTTGAAAGCATTTACTTAAAAATGAAGTTCGAAATTTTTTTTAAATGAATATGAGGGAGTAACCCTTTCCTTGGGCAAATCGCCCATTAATTGATTGGATAAAATGGTTTTTTTTTAAACAAATGACACAATTATGCACAACTTGGTGTGTCAGATTTCTGCCATTAAGTGGCCAATATTTTTGACGAACATGATATAGCAAATTGTTTGAACTAACATGAACGTATTTTACATGATAATATTTTATGATCATTAAAGTTACAGCATGTTTACCAGGTAATACAATAGGATATTTTTGATTTTTTTGATAAAGGTGAGTTTTGTAGTCTTCCACCTACTCTAATAATATTATTTTCATCAACAAAACAGTTTAAGGCAGATACTGCTACGATGAAATGGCTCACACCTCTAAGGAGGCTTTTTATTTCATTACTCAATTCAACATTTTGCACTAATTTCATGAGCCAAAATTCGGCTTGATTGATCTCTTTAAGAGACAAAGGACCTGAAACTCGTTTATTTTTTGAAGATCTGGCGTTCAGCAGGAATCTGAAAATAAAACTAATTACACGGATTAATTTACAATAATTATTAGTATTAGAAATTATATGATTACACATAAATCAAATTTACTGAAGAGCAATAAGTTTTTGGATAGAGGAATTTTAAATTCCTTTTTCACTTCACAGTCATTAATATGTTCTCTAAAATTTCATCATTTTTAAAAATTGAAGGATCAGAACCCTTCCACCACAAAGGGGAGTTTATTAAATCTGAAACATTTAAACCTCTAGACACGAGGTCTGTAGGATTATTTTCAGAAGAAATATGATGCCATGAAAAGTTCACGGTTAATTCTTGTATTTTTGCAACTCTATTAGCTACAAAGTTTTTAGAAGGTGAGGTGGAGTCTTAATCCAGCTTAATGCAATAGTTAATCTGAGAACAGAATTACTTGAGAGAGGTTTATTTTTAAGGCGTTTATAATCTTTCTTATTAGCTTGGAAAGTAGCAGGCATGCTGATAGCTCTAAACTGGGAATGGTTAAAGTTTTGAGAGGTGCTACTCTTGATTTGCTGCACAGAACTTGACTACGACAGTCACCGTTGTTTTTAATAACAGAAACATAAGTAACAGCACCAAATCCTTTCTCCGACGCATCACTATGCTTTCTAGATTTTCTGAAAGAACAAATATTGGAGTTTTTAGCCTTTCCAAAACAGGTAAAGATTGCACAAAGGAAGCCCACTCTGCGGCAACAGGAATAGGAAGTTTCTCATGTCATTCCAATTTTAAGAGCCATAATTGCTGCATGAAAAATTTGGCTTTGCAGATTAAAGGTCCTAAGAGACCAAGTGGGTCAAAAATACGTGCGATCTGGGAGAGAGCACATCTCTCTTCGTAAAGATATGATTGGTCGAAGGAGAAACTTTAAAAACAAAAGGTGTCAGATGAACTCTTCCGCAAAACACCCAAGGTTTTTGTAATACTTTCATCACATGATTGATCAAAATGTAGATCAGAAAAGTTATATTGGTGGAATGCGAAAAACACCATTTGGTCAGGGGCATTCCAGCACTTTTAAATAGCTGAGTGAGCTCAGTCTTTAGTGATTCCAGTTAATTTAAACTGGAGCACTCACTTAAGATGTTATCCAAGTATGCGTCATGAAGGACCATGTCAGCTGCTTTGGGAAAGTTTTCCCTTTCATAAAATTCTCATTAATTGCGAAAAGCTGAAAAAATAGGCAAGCTTTCTGGCACGAAGCATTATAGAAAAAAGATCATCTTGAATAACCCCGCCTTTATACAACACATCATTAAGAGAGATATGAAGATCAATTTTTTGCGAGCCGTTAAAAACCACTCTTAAGGGACAAGAGCGGTTCCCTGCTCTAAGAACACCGTGATGAGGAAGAAAGAATCCTTCTTCAGATGTTACATCATCTATGTTTGTGATCTCTTCCATGTGATCTAAACTGAGATATTCTTCGATGAATTTTGTATAAAGATTATTTAATTTAAGGTCGCGATTTAGTCGTATCCATAATTGAACAAGGCGTTTAGAAGCCATTGATCTGGAATCCCCTAAATTAACATTTTCCTGGATATTTTCCTTGAATGGTAGAGAAACAGAATATCTGCGACAAGGTTTTCTAAAATGTGTTCTTTCAAAGTGTTTTTCGCAGTAAGACAGTTAGTTCATCACTAATTACAAGTTGCTCTTCAGAAAGATTTTCTGTTTCCCAGAAAGATCCTAAAGTTTTATCTAAAGTGTTCCAACCTTTAGAAAGAAAACAATGTTTAAAATAACACGGTTCGTCGATGTACGATCCCGTGACAACATAACCAAATTTGGAACCAATTAATCTAAAATTACTATTTGGAACTCGAATTTGTTTTGTTCCAAAGATATCGAAAAAGTGTTCACTGCCAATGAGGCACGAGATTTCAGATGGCTGGTTAAATCCTTCATCAGCGAAAACAATTACTTGGGGAATGACTAAATCTGAAATATTTATTTTTTTTATGGATGCACTTTTATTATTTCTGTAGTAAGAAACATATTAACATTAAAATTAAATGTTCGATCTGAATTTGAAACAGACGCCCTTGCTAGATAATTTATTTTTGCTGAGGAGCTATTTAAACCTTGAACAGTAAAATCCGTTTTTATTTTGTCTAATCCTAAGCGCTCAGCTGCATGTAACGTTAGAAATGAGCTTTCCGAAGCCGAATCGAGCACGCATCTAAGTTTCAGTCTTCCGTGGTGTCCATTAACGTAAATAACAGCCGTCGGGAGTAACCCCTTTCCCGACGCCCATGAAATACCTCTTTTAGAAGCCAAGGCTATTGAGCAGGGGAGGGGTTCAAAGGTCAATTCTTCCGAAGAGGGTTGAAGGACCCTTTCCCTTCCCAGAGTTGAATTAATTTTCTCCATTGGGAAAGATATATTCGTTTCACACAGCAAAATATTATGCTTTGAGTTGGCATTGTTAGATTAACATGTAATACAGCTGTAAGAACTGGGACAGTTATTTATATGATTTGGTGATAAGCAACGTTTACAGATGTGGTTATTTCTTACAAATTCTTTTATTTCTTGTATGGAAAGATTTTTAAATCTAATGCATTTGTACAACGGGTGAGAAGAATTGCACTCAGGAAATAAACACGTTTTATTTTTCTCATACTTTGCAAGAAATGTTTTTGACTTAGTGGAATTTTTGATGTTTGGAAAGTAAGTATTTTTATAACTCACTTGGAAATTCTTTTTACCGAAATCGGTTTTACGAATAGATTCTAATTGGATGCATCTAAATGAAAAGAAATCTTGTAAACTAGGAACTTCTGTTGTTTTTAGATTTAGTTGGAAAAGTCTTTGCGATTCCCTATCTATTTTGGAGTGTAACAAATGCAATAAAATAGCATCCGAGAGAAGATTTGAATCCATCCTTAGGTTTTTTAATGAGCGCAAGTGACTACGCACCGTATCAATAAGCAATCGTAATTGAACAGGATTTTCATTTTGTATTTTGGGCTCCGAAAGCATTTCGGGTATGTGAATATCTACAAGTGCCCTCTTGTTTACATAGCGATTTATTAATGCTTCCATAAGTGACTCAAAGGTATCTTTTGATCGCTTTGTATAAGCGAAGCATCATTTTTAGTGCACTTTTTAAATAGCATTATTAATTTTATCTTGTTTTTAATAATCTCATTAACATTTGCAGAATTTGTTTTTTTGAATTGAGATAAGATAATTTTAATTCTTACCTCCTGTTCTTGTGTGAGTTTCTGCTTGGAGATGGATGGTTACGTCAAGTGCATCTTTGAGGTCTGTTTCATCGGGTAAATTATAATAAGAGAGCACATTTTTAAGTTGGCTTATTTCTTCTATAATCTCTTTGACGGTACTTAATTTATTATTCAAAACTATGAAGTCCGCGTTTTCGTCATTGGACAACTGGAACGTATTTAAGAAATTTGCACATTTCGCGATATTTTTTTTGCAAGTGCCTCGTTGTTTATTGAGGGAAACTAGCGACATTTTAAAACGCTGTCTCTCCGTTTAAGACGGACCAATGTAAATAGGGTGCGGTAGGCCTAAATGCGGCGGGATGCTGACAATAAAATTAACGTCGATAATACTCACGAGAGAGAAATGAAACCTTAATCTATAACAAACAAATATTTATTATTATTAACATAGGTAAACAACAATAACAAATTAATAATGAATTTAAAGGTAAGTAATATTAAACAAAGAGGGGCACTTTAAGCAATGAAACACGTTCTACGACGGGACGACTGGGAGAGTACTTCCGCTCGGTATGAGAAAACTCGTAGAAGTGATGAGTTGTAGGGGGCGGGACCAGTGACAATAGCGGGGGTGTACAAGGTACAAACACGTGAGTTTCGACTATTAAACGTTTATTTTCATACCGTTCTTCTAAAGATTTAAATAAAGATTCAAATTAATCGCTAATAGTCTCTAAATTCTTTGCTTCTGATGTTAGTTCTGCTTTAAGATAATGCAGTTTTTGCTCTGAGGAGAGATGCGAATTTGTTGAGATAATGTTATTAAATTGTATCTTAAAGTTGCTCCACTCTTCATAATTTCCAGAAAACTTTGGTAAGGGAATTGATTTCTGGGAGTTTTATTGATAATTGTGCCCGGTTTTAATCTGACCAAACTTGTGTTTAATTTGGAACATTTAAATGATATTCACGACGTTTGATGTACGATTTAATTTAATACTTTATGCTAATAATTTTTTCCGAATATTCTTCGGATGCGTTAATTTCAGTAATGAACTCAGAAACATCTACTATTGAATTTTCCAGTTCGAAATTAAGTCGCTCCAATGAGAGCTCGTTTTGGATTAGTTGATCTTGTAATTCTCTAAGATATAATATACAGCATCACTGTTATTTTTAATGTAGTTTTGTATTTTCGTAATTAATTTTGTTACGACCGAACGTATAGGCGCTCTTTTATATTTAATTTTTTCAATTGGATTCCTTTTGATTTTTGCGGTTATAAAAAATTATTTATAATTTTTGCAATAAAATAAACAATAGAGGTATAAAATTTGCATTTTAATTGCTCCGCATTTAAATAACTATTTAAATGCGGAGCTTTGCGAGAAGAAGTCAATGAATGGTATCCAATAGATGTGATCTTGCGAGAGAATGAAAGCACTTGTGGAGTGATGAGCGTTGAATGGAAAAAATTCAAAACAGCTCTAGCTGCAGTCGGGTGAAACGAAAAAAAAAAACGAAAAACGCAAGTTAAAGGCGCGAGGGAACGCAGTCCTTTTTGTGACCATTGACTCTGTCGATAGGGTGAATGTCTTTGTGAAGTTGGAACAACTTTGGGCGTTGTTATGCGGAATTAAGCAAATTATGCGTATTAATAATTTAGTTTAAAAGTGCGGATATCCATAAGTTGCTGAAGATTTGCGTAGTCGACGGACCATATAAATTTACAAGGTAAAAAAAAATTAATAAATAATTTTTTTTTAGCTTTTCATTGTGCTCTTCGGAACTTTTCGTCTTCAAAGACAGATACACTCAAAAGCATTTCAAAGTGATTTAAGACATGAAGCCACGCCCCCACAAAGCCGCAATGAACCAATCAGAGGCATTTGCCTCAATTAAATGCTGTCAATCAAATGACGTGCTTCTTCATTGACTTCATGTTACCGTAGACCTAATGTTAACGGACAGACATTTTTTTCACTCAATAATGCAAATAATGCTATGAAATCGAGCTGCAGCCTTGTATCTCGGTAAATTATGGTCCGATCGGGTCCAAACTTTTTTCTTGGGGGGGGTCATGGAGACCCCCTGGTAAACCGGAAGTGGCCATATCTCGGCTCCTATGGGGCCTTTATAGACGTGTGACCCCTCAAATGATTCAGAATCGTTTGTAATTTACAACGATACCCTTGGTTTGGACCTAGACCCTCTACTTGAGGCACTAGACCCAAAAAGGCCGTGAAGCCTGTTTTAGATTTCCTCCTCATCTAAAAGTCCCATGGCCAAAATGCCAACGTTATTCGAAAGTATGAATCAAGTAGTATTCCATCATGAAACCCGTGTCCCCTTTGGAGGCCTGATTTGGACCCTAGGCTCCAAAATGTACCGGCATGTTTAATGGACCTTGCTCAGCATCTAATGCCCGCAAGGTAGTCGTGTCACCTATCCCCTTGCTTGTAATGATGAGCCCGTTCGAACGATACCCATCTTAAAGACCTACCCCCATAGGAAGGTCTCCAAGGGTCAAAACAAGTGTTAAACTTTAACGCAGCCCATTTCCGAATCTAGTGACCGTAATGTAGTCGTCTAACCACTCTAATGACTCGGATTCGTTTGTATTTTACAATGATCACCATCCCGAAATCCTACCCCCCATAGGAGGGTCCACGGGACTCGAAACATGTTTTAAATTGAGATATCTCTACATCTAATGCCCGCAAGGTTGTCGTGTCATCTATCCCTTTGCTTGGAATGATGAGCCCGTTCGATCGATACCCATCTTAAAGAACTACCCCCATAGGAGGGTCCCCAGGGCTCAAAGCATGTTTTAACATCTTAACATCTAATGGCCATAAGGTAGTCTTGTAAGCATTTTAACGATGCAGAATTGTTTGTACTTTACAACTATCATCATCCCGAAATCCTACCCCCCTAGGAGGGTCCTCAGCACTCAAAACATGCTTTAAACTGTAATATATCAGCATCTAATGCTTCTAAGGTAGTCCTCTAACCACTCAAAAGATTCAGAATCTTTTGCACTTTCGAACGATAACAATGTCAAAGTTTACTCCCCATAGAGAGGAGGGTCTCCAGGAAAAAAACATGTTTTTACCTCTCAACATCTAGTGGTCGTAAGGTAGTCGTGCCACCTATCCATTTGTTTGGAATATCGAGCCCTTTTGAACGATACCCATGTCAAAGTTGTACCCTCCATAGGAGGGTCTCCATGACTCGAAACATAAATCAAATTGAAAAGTAACCAGTCTCGACCTGCCAATAAAATTTTTAACCAATGATTAAATGAAACTAACAAGGTTGTTAAAAAATTTTTTTTTAATGATTTATCTACTTGAAGCTCAACACAAGATTCTGCAAGTGAATGCAAATTACTGTTAGTGCTACTAAGCAAATTTTTTGTCCCACCGTCTCAAGGGTGATCGTGCTCTCATTTCACTTGTGGTGAAACTAGTGGACTTCACGGGCCTCGAGATTGTTAAGTGTTTGTGCTTGCCCCCATTCCTCAAGGATGATGCAATCTGATCACAATGATTCCCTGAACACATGTAAACAGGGAAGCAACGATTCCATTGAATGCTGCATATGTTTGAACAGTGATGGTTTTGAACTGAGTAAATGCCAACACACGTTTCATTCAATTTGCTTAAGAGAATGGCTGGATAATGACAAAAGTACATGTCCCTATTGTCGTGGCAAAGTACTTAAAAAAGATAAAATTAGTATTGGATGTGGTGCATGGATATTGGAATTCTTACGAAAAAATAAATGGCCCGAAGTAACCTTGGAAGACTTATTTACCGACACGGAAAGTGATTCGGAATGTGATTCTGACTTTCATTTGGACACTGATTCTGAAAATTTCTAAGGATGCAAGGTTATTTTGGAAATTGTTCACAGCCTCGGAATCTATCCACCCTACTGGGCAAGTAGTAAAATAAAATAATTTACAACTATGGAAAAAATAAATTAATAAAATTAATAAATTTCCGGTCCTCTGGCTATATAAGCGAGGCGCATGTCCCACAGGTTCATTCATTCACAGCTGTTCAATTTAAGCTCTATTGATCCTCCCTGTGTTCCAGCCGTAGTCTAATCATCATGACCGCCAGACCCAACTGTGATTATATCGTTTCCATTGAATGGATGCGTTACCAGAGGCAATGGGTGCCTTATCGCATTTTTTTCGCAAGTCCTTTTGACAATAGATAGGTGGAAATTCGACCGAGCCTGGAAAGCCTGCAATCCTTTTCCTACCAGGACATTGTGAAAAATCTAAAGCATTCCCATTCCTTCATGAAAAAGGAGGAAAATTGGGATCACAATGGCATTGTGCAAGTGCCCCAAAAAGAATTGGAAGAGTTTATCAAGGTCCACCTGCTGAAAGGTTATTTGGAACTAGAGAACCACGGATGGGATTTGGTGATTAGAGCCTCGGATATGGCCACCTACATGTACTTGGAACGGATCATTCCTGAGGTCATGCAGTATGTTGGAGAAGAGCACCAGGCCGAAACAGTGGTCCACGACGTGATTAAAGGTTACCGCTGGAGGGAGGCAGACACCACCAATGTGTAATTGCTGCTAACCTGTCCATGTAACTTGCCAACCTGCATTCTGTAGGCTGCCAACCTGCATAGACTTTGTGTAACCTGCCAACCTGCATAGACTTTATGTAACCTGCCAATCTGTATTGTCCATGTAATCGGCCATCCTGCCTAGACTTTGTGTAAGCTGCTAAACTGTATTGTCTCTACCAACCTGAATGTTTACCTGCCAAACTGTATTACCTCTGCCAAACACTGTATTGTCTCTTTGTAACATGTATTGTCAATTTATGTAACATGCAAAAACAACAGTAAACTTTGTAATTTAAAATTTGAAAGCTTGGAGTTGTATGTCTCTCAATATTTAAAAAACCAGCTTAAATGAACTCTTGGGGAGAAGAAGATTGGGTTCGAGAGCTGTTGAAGAAGGGCAGTGGTGAACCCTTTGATTAGTAGCAATCATGAGCAAGATTCGGGGTACCCTTTATACGAATCCTTCCCTTTTGAAAACGAATTTACGCAAGAGATCCCGATGTCCCATGATAAAACCCATTCCAAATTACTGTACATTGCCTACCGTACTGCAAAGGATCATCCTCTGAATTACAAATGGTACTTGACGCCCCACCCTGAATCAAGTCATTATTGAAATTTACAATTCAAGTCCAAATTATTATATTACATTTATGTTCCCAACATTACCTTTCCCTCATTTGTGGACAATCATATTTTACCTTGTCCTGTAGGAACTCGATTGAAATTTCATGGATATGCTTCCAATTCCTTTGCCGATGTAGAATTTCTACGGACCGAGGCTGGATTCCTTTACATATAAAACAATCGTCCATTTCCCTATTTTAACCGGGATGAAGTGGTGACCCCCAATGCTCTGCGTGCCTTCATCCTGCGTGGATTCAAAAGTTTTCCCAGTTTAAAAATGAAATATAATACTACAATGGTTTCCATTTGGGTTCGATGTCAATTATTTTGGAATAGTCCAGGAATTGTCCCAGAGGATTGGAAATTGGATGCGTATCTGCAACTGAAATTTTTGCGACACGCTCGATCTCGGGTCAAAAGAATTTTGACTAATTTAAATGCATTGTGGGGAGAAATACCACAACAACCTAGCGAATGGAGAAGGAGATGTGTACTGTGTGTGTGTGTGTGTAAAACCAAAAAATATTTTTCATCATGAAAGTTTCCGAGAAAACAAGCATTATTAGAAAATTTTTTGAATACCAATTACATCAAAATAACATCATGTTGTTATATCAAAATAGTAATCATATAAAAAATTTTTTTTTACATAATAACAAAAATATATCACTGCAAAAACCTTTGATGGGTTATTGAATTTTTGACAACCATTTCACAGGCTCCACCAATTTTTCATCACGTTCCAAACTAGGCTATTGTTTTTTCCAAATTGAACCATCTCAACATTTTCCTCCTTTTTGTCAACCTCAACGTTTTCTAGCTCAGTCGCTTTTTCTTCCAAACTTATTTCAACATTACCCAACCACTCTTCACAACATTCCATTTCCACAATATCCGGGTCACTACGTTTCATTACCTCTTCCATATATTCCAAATCACTACATTCCATTGCCTCATCTAATCACTCCATTGTTTCAACAATAAATTCTTTACTTGTATTTTCCATCATTGGTTTCTCCACGTAATCCAACAACTCATCCAAAGATTCCGTTGGACAATGTTCTAAGGATTTATACACCACCTCGTGACATCGTTCCCCATCCCAATGTTCCAAAGGTTTTTCTTCATTAGATTTATTCATTGGTTCCAAAGGTTTGTCCTCGTTAGCTGTATCATTAGATTTATCCATCAACTCCATTTCTAAAGTCTCATTAGATTTATCCATCAACTCCGGTTCCAAAGTCTCATTAGATTTATCCATCAACTCCGGTTCCAAAGTCTCATTAGATTTATCCATCAACTATGATTCCAAAGGTTTGGATTTCAGAGGTTCATTAGATTTATCCATGGGTTCCAGAGACTCATTAGGTTTATCCTTGTGTTCTAGAGGCTCATTAGATTTTTCCTCCCCTGGATTTTATCCATCAACTCCTCCCATTGTTCCAAAGGCTTATCCTCATCCAATTTATCCATTGGTTTTTCTTCATTAGATTTATCCATTGGACATTGACCCATCACCTCACTCAATCCCAACACTGAATCGCTTTTTTTAATCTTCCCGATGCGTTCAATTGAAATTCACAGCCAGGGTTCGAGCGGCTTTGGCAGCACAAGGAAACGAAATGAGTCGATTATGAGAGTGAATGCATCCGTACGCATGATTTCCCAGGGGAGGCTTCACAATGCAAACATTTCGGAATCCAACCTCCATCTTGAAAAATTGTTTTTTTTATTTTTGAAACGAACAGCCAACTGGGCATTCCAGCCCATCTGGTCGTGAATAAAATGTTGTAGCGTGTGCCACCAGGACTCTTTGTCCATTTCCAGGATACATCTAGCATGAACATTGTACGCTTTGATGCGGCGACGTTCGCATTGGCCTTTATTGCAAACCAAATCGGTGACTGTGAAATGCACATCATGAGGCATTCACATGTGTAAAACAAACACTTGACTGTCTCTATATACAAAAGACCATTGCAAACATCTTTAGACCCTTGGATGAAATTGCGAATGGTGAATAAAGACATGGCAGAAAGAGAAAAGTCTTGGGAGTGTGACAAAATTTTTGTTAAAAGAACTCTGGAGCGTGAGAGACAAATTTTATCAAATTTTTTAACAGAAGTCTACATATCCTTGGATGAAATTGAAAATTTGAAGATGGATGAACCTACCTGTAAAACGACTAAAACGGCATCGAATCGAATACAAATGGAAAGGGAATATCTCATAAGAAATCTTAACCGGAAGCGGAAAAATATCCTATCTATTTTGACAGGTATTCAATGGTCATTGGATCATTTGAAAAATTGTTTGGGAGAGAGTGGTATCATTACATCTGAAATTGTAATACTAAACGAAAGATAATATATATATATATATATATATATATATATATTTTTTTTACTTTTAAAGGACAGTTTTGACTGTCTTTTTTTTTCATTTACAAAATTTTTCACACAAAATTTTTTTGTTTCGTATTCTTTATTTACAATTGACATGTTTCCTGCTATAGGTGCAATAGTCCCGTTTCATCTCTTTACCCCTTTATTACAGAGTGCATCAGTTTTTATCAACCCATCTTGATTCACCTTGCTGCACACCTACTATCAAATCGTTAAAACTCCTAAAGACCAATTTCCCCTGCGGTCGAACACATTTCCATTACAAATATCCTACCAATCGGGATGTGGCCGTTTCCCCATACCATTTCATTCGTCCAACCTTGGCATGATCCGTGTAAACGTACAGAGTGGGCTTGGCAAATCCCGACAGAATCAAATCGAGCATGGCTTCCCGTGTCATCCCGTAGCGAGAGACGAAACAATTGCTCGCGTGATCCAGGGGATTATACAAAAATTCGTCTTTCATTCGTACAAATGTATTTGTAATTTACTCGCTTTTGCATCCATTTACTTGCAATTCAGTTCCAACGAGGATGTTCAAAATGCAAGTCTCTACAAAATTGCGATACACTTTTCGAGGAATATATAGGAGTATGAATGTAGAAAGAATGTAGAGAGAAAGCTGCTTCTTTATTAATGCTTCTTATTTATTGCTGATGTAGTGAAAGAAATTAACATTACCTTATATATAGTATATATTTAATATATAGTAGTATGAATGTGTAGTGAGAGAAAACTACTTCTTTATTACTGCTTCTTATTTATTGCTCTCTTCCCACATATCGGGTTTTTCAAACACGGAATCGTAAAATCCTTCCCTCACTTTGCGACGACCATACATTTCCCGAGGCATGGGTTGAAAGTGCCTACATCCACATACTTTCTCCTCCATTTCCTCCTCCTCCGAGAATGCCAAAACATCTTTGGCATCCTTGGCGAAACGTTCCAAGCATGACAGAACATGATTGACATGGTCAGGACGATTTTTTTACCCATGTTTCCAATGTTTTTTTCCAAAACAAAACACACATTGCTTTCGAAAATTTAAAACATGTTTCTGGGACGTGTGCTTGTGATAAAAATGACCCAATGTCATTTGATACCCAACATGGAGGGCAGCCTATTGGAGTGTTTGAGAGTTGTTTGAGACGCCTGAAAAAGGTTCTGTCTGACATTTGAGAGAATTTGTGATAATCCAACAGTCTTTTCTCTATGAGTTTATTTTATTTGTCTATTTGGGTTTTCCATAGTTCAACGACTCTATGCATTCCGCGGAACCTCCCGTCTGGCTTCAAGAGGGCCGCGGTAGCCGAGTTGCTGTCATGAGCCTAGTGCCCTCGAAGACCCACCTTGAGATGCATCTATCGAGAGCTCTTCCCGTTGGCTTGGAGCCCTGGTTCGTCACCAAAAACCCTTGTGAACAGTGCGACGTTCAATCCATTCCAATACCATTTAATTCATTTAGTGTAACAAAATCGTCTCATTTGTTTCAAATCTCCCCTAAAAACATGTCATACACCCGACATTTTGCCCGTTATTGTACTTTTTAAAGCGCCGACAAAATACCGACAGTTTCAGCAACTCATATTGAAAGAAATTAACATTACCTTATATATATACACTGCTGGACAATTGCTAAGGATGGATCACAAATTGCTATGTAGCATAACATTCAGCGAGACATGAGGCCTACTAGGATAAAATATAGTTGCCACACTGTTCAGACATTAGAATAAAGAATATTTATTTTTCTGGAAAGTACAAAAGCTGTGAAACATCTGAAAGAAAAAAAAATGTTCATTTGATCTGCGTATGGAGAAATGGAACAATGCATCTAAAAGTCAGCAGGCACCTTAAAGAAAGGTATCAGTACGGGATATGTCCACCGTGGAGTGTGATGCAACATTCCACACGTCGTATCATACTTTGCACAACATTATCCAGCAGCTGTTGAGGCAATTTATCCCATTCCTCTGTGAGTGCACGGATGAGGGTGTTCTTGTTTGTCGGAGGATAGTTTCGACCAGCAACTTGCCTCCCCAAAGCATCCCACACATTTTCAATGGGGTTTAGATCTGGAGAACGTGCTGGCCATACGAGACGTTGAATACCCTCGCTGTCTAGACAATCCTGAACAGCGAGTGTTCGATGACATGTTGCGTTGTCGTCCATAAAAACAAATTTATCACCGACAGCACCACGGAAAAGACGAACATGAGGAAGTAGAACTTCATCAATGTATCGTTGGCCCGTCATAGTCCCCTTCGCAACCACATGTAGGCGCGTGCGGCCATTGATCATGATGCCGGCCCACACCATGATACTGCATGTCGGATATCGGTCCTTTTCCTGGATTATTTCTGGACGATAAGCAGTACCACTCTCGCGCCACATGAGTTGGCATCTACAATCGGATGACAGACTGAACCTACTCTCATCTGAGAATAGTATGCATGCCCAGTCCTGTTCAGTCCAATTGTGATGCTCACGACACCATTGCAAACGGGCAGTACTGTGCTGTCTGGTCAATGGGACACACACAACAGGTCTGCGTGCGTATAGTCCTCCTTCCCTCAAACGTCTGGCAACAGTTTTTCGGGAGATCTGCTTTCCTGAGGCAGCAAGAAACTGATTTTCCACCTGCTGAGCTGTGGTGCGCCTGTTCCTTTTTGCTGATAGGACGATATATCTGTCTTCTGCAGGCGTCGTACTTCTAACACGACCTCCCCCGTGCCGTCTACTACACATTCCAGTAGTTTTAAATGACTTCCACAGCCGTGAAACAACGCTGTGAGCGATGCCGAACTCCCTGTCAACATCTGTTATTTTTCGACCTTCTTCGATCTTTCCAATAATTTGGCCACGCATAAAATCATCTATGTGATGTCGGGAAGACATGCCAAAAATTTTAAGTTCGTCTATTAAATCTTTCCTGTAAAACTTTGACTTGAAACAACAACTGTCCACACGCGTCAAAACCTTTAAAGCTCTTATGAACGCTATCACGAGATGAACAGACGTGGGAAAAAAAATTGCATACTCATACTTCTTCTTGCTAATATCCCGCACTCATTCTAATTTTCCACATTTTGCTTCCTTTCATTTTGTGGTTGCTATGGTTGATAGTGTTATCCGTCCTTAGCAATTGTCCAGCAGTGTATATATATAATATATAGTTGTATGAATGTAGTAAGAATGTAGAAAGAATGTAGAGAGAGAAAGCTGCTTCTTTATTACTGCTTCTTATTTATTGCTGATGTAGTGAAAGAAATTAACATTACCTTATATGTAGTATATATTTAGTATATAGTAGTATGAATGTAGAGAGAGAAAGCTACTTCTTTATTACTGCTTCTTATTTACTGCTGACATGAGTCATCCCTCTTGGTGGTAAACTGGAAATTATTTTTTCCAACATTTCTCTACCCCCCCTCTGCCCCAAAAACGGGACCATTTCTTGGGCTGCACTCAAGGAGTTTTGCAGATTGGTAGGTGTTGCAATAGGCACCACGTGCACTGTTCTAGCTGGGAATGATACATTTGGATTTCATCCATTTGAGCCAACCACTGAAACTGGGGACCCCGCTCTGCTGCCAAAGGCTCACATGGCTTGGATACAGGCGAAATACAAATCAAATTGTGGGGCATTTGAAAATAGCCAGACGAAATGATTCTAAAATATCGAAAAATTGTACGAAACGGCGACGTGATTGATGATCCTTTTACCCCCAACATCAAAACATGCATTGCTTGTAAACATCCAGACCCTATTTTTCGGATGGTGGGGCATCACCATCATATCCTCGCGACACATTTAGGTATACAATCCTTTGCATGTATTGATTGTAAAACGAGTAGACATGCCCAAAATTTTAAATTTTCACCCGACCAGTCCTTAAAATATGCTCTATATCCTTGAAATATACTCAAATCTTTCAGTATTGTGATCTTCAGAAAATGGGAAAAAAGTGGGAAGAAAAGAGTAAAATATAGTTCACGAAAAATCATTTGTTTCCTCCATGTGGTTCATGCCTTCGTTTTATCCCATGTTTCCAACATGCCCCCCAAAAATGAGACTATTTTTCAGGGGGGTTCTGCAGAGGTGTTGCAAAAGGCCTCATTGCACTGGACATCCATTTGAGCCAATTTAATCCAGTGGATTAAACTCTCCAAATGATATAGGCTCACATGGCAATGCCGAAGATGAGTCCAGAAATAATTTCACCAAAATAACGTGAGGGGAAAATACATATCAAAGACAATGGTATTCACCAAAAATTATTGAGAAACAAAATGATTCTGAAATATTTTGACTCAAAAAATTGTATAAAATTTTTTTTAACATATATATTGCTTAAAACCTCCAACAGCCATAATCAAGTATCATGGACAGGCAACTTTCTCCCTTGTGGATGAGTCTCTTTGCACGAGAGATTGAATGCACCAATGACAATCCCCATCTCACGTTTAAGACTATTGTCACGCGCGTTTTGAGGCGCGTGTCTGAATCTTTCCATCTGCCCTGGTCCCATATCTTGGAATTGTCGCGACAAGCTCCCTATTTGATGCATTCCAATCTGCACCAGGATTTGCTCAAAATCTGGAATCAACGCTCCAAAAATACCACTTTGGACGAGCAACATTACGTGGAATGCATATTTAGTCGAGACAATGCGCAATCTTCGGATTTAATCAAATTGATCAGCATTTTGTACAAAATCAGCGATCCCAAAACAGTGTATGAATTCTTTGCCATGGATGGCTATCAGGGTGAGGATCCCAAGAAATATGTCGAATTGTTTCGCTACGATGCCGAAGATGTTCGCGGCAAACACGTCGAAGCCGTACGTCTGTTGTATTGCTATGAGGTGGTAAATACCCCCCTAAGAGTGTCGATCCATTTTAGAAAGCATTTTCGATGGAACGTGCACCAACACCGAGTACAAAGGCATGTACGTGGAGTATGAACGTGGACAGTTGGCCGACATGGCGGAATGGCGTCAGCAGACGAAAAAGAAGCGCCCCGCTGAAGAAGACGCAAGGGATGCCAAGAAATTGGCCACAGAGGATTGAAACAGCTTTTGGGACTACTTAATCAATACAACTGTGGACATTTAAATGCTTTTGTGGCTAGAAATACGCTTTTGTGGCTTCTTAATGGATAGATTTTAAACATGTGGACATTTAAACGCTTCTATGGTTACTTAATGAATAGACATTTAATCGTGGCTAGAAACAAGGTGGATAGATCATGGAAACTATGGAATCCCCGTCTTGGGCTGAAACTCCTTTGCAATTTATATCTCGTCACCAACCAGGAGGATTGGCAGCGTTGGCAGTGGACGAGTCTGAATGTGTAATCGTCATGGACACACTCTGATTTCTATACCCTCTCGTGGCTCAATGGGAAACGAGTGTGATGGCTTTTCTCATCGAATGTAAAATCATGGACGTGTATGTGGCTGGTTTGTTAATGTCTCTGAAAAGAATTGCCCCCGAAGAGATGAATGTGTATTTGGATCCAGAACAGAATAAATTGAAATATCCTTGCAAAATGTGTAACAGAAAAAGCTGTGCCGTCACCAAAGCCTATTTGCTGTGGAGACGTTTGACTAAACGAGAACCATGTAATCTGATGCATAGACAAAGGGACTCACCATTTGAAAAATAGGCGGGAAAATATTGTAAGCCAAGAAAGTATTATATACAAAAAAAATTTTTCTTTAGCTTGTTGTTTAAAAGTTGGCAGTCAACTCTTTATGCTACTTTTAGTTTCAAAATCTTATCTGACCATGGATCCCTGGTACCAGAGGCTATGGAAATCTATTACGAGCATATTTCACATTGGAGAAAAGGAGACATTCACCCATGTCAACATGATTAAGTGTATGGATGGTAAACCCTTGTCTGACAAATCTATTTAAGACAGTTTGTTCAATAATCAACCGACCCTTCCTGAAAAGCCTATTGAATGTATCAAGGGGAAACCTGTCTTTTTGCAACTGCCCTCTGAAAAACGAATTTTGTTTGAGAATTACTGGATGCCGTTTAATTGTACTCCAGAGAATGAAGAATCTGTGAAAGATTCCATCGATTCGGCCAAAGAAGAACCAGAGTGTTTTGGAAACATATGCACGTAAACGGAATGAACGTTCAAATGTGACAGTATGGTACAGTATGGATTTCATAATTGGTGTTGAAACTACCATACCATCAGGAAAATAAATATACTCTCTAAAAAAAATTTTTTTAATAAACTATTTTATAAGCTTACTGGCAGTTGGATCATTTCATTCATGTCCTCTTTAAACAAGGCAATGCTTAGTAGTGACCTCACTCGTCAGTTTTCTGAAGAGTTGAACACACACACACACACGTCTTGTGTTTACCCTTGGAAGACATTCCCATTTCACAGCGACAATTGCAACTGTCCCAATGGATTCGTTACATTCTCTTCTCCAACAACATTCTGCTCAATATTAAACTCTCGGCCCTTATACAAAATAATGTGGACAAATTGTTCTCACCTAACAACTTGGACATGGAAATTCAACAATTGTTCAATATTTTGAAACCCAAGGGAAAGGTGAATTTAGTCACGGAATCTTACCTCCTCCTGTTGTTTATGCTCCATCTACGTTTCATCTACGAAAAGTTACCCGTGAAAATGTTTGAAATTAAATTTATCACTCTCAAAGTGGCCGAATCCTTTCTGGAAGCTTTGGAAAAATGCCGTTCCAGAAAAACTCTCTACTATTATGCGATGATTGGTATCTCAGCTACTGTGATGGGTGGATGTTTATACAAATTATTGAGTTGAATGTCTTTTGACAGAGCATAATTTCAGTTGACAAACCATGCCATCTGGGGACTCTGGTGAAATTAAAGTGACAAACTATGTTGACCATTGTAAGAAACAAATATTTTTGTATCTGAAAAATTGTAAGAAACAAATATTTTTGTATCTGAAAAATTGTAAGAAACAAATATCTTTGTGTGTGTAGAAATGTAAGAAGAAAATATTTTTGTATCTGAGAAATTGTAAGAAACAAATATCCTATGTGTAATATATTTTGTGTGTGTAGGAATGCTTGTAAATAAAAAAGGAAATGAATAATCAAAACTATTCCCTCTCTCTTTAAAATTTTTTTAAATATTGTTTGATTAGCTTCAATCTGGGCACTAACAAGTTTTAAAGGGGATGTAAATTAATGTCAGTACTGGTAAGAGATTCCCGTCCTGAAGCGGGTGGATTTTATAACGCGCAAGCAGTTGGCAAATAAGTTGGACACGTCCATGCTATATCTAAAGAATGACGGAAAGCAATGATTCCAGCTCCCTGAGCAGCGAGCACACATTACCATACGAAAGCAAGGATTCAAATGACTGTTCCATATGTTTGAGCAGTGATGACTCTGAACAGTACACACTGAGTCAATGCAAACACACGTTTCATTCACATTGCTTAAAACAATGGGTAGAGAGTGGTAAACATACATGTCCCTATTGTCACGGTAAATTATGTAAAAACGATGAAATTAGTATTGGATGTGGTCCATCTGAATTCACATTGCATATTTTACGAGATATACTAGGTGTTGAACCAGAAGAAATAATGTCCGACACGGAATCTGAAAGTGACCTGTATTCCGACAGTGATTCCGATAGTGATTCTGAAAGTGAAAGTATACCAGTATTGGAGTTTATACCAAATACAGTGGACCGACTCATAGAAGACATGCTTCAATCTAGACCTTTAAACGACAAGAACTGTATTAAAAAACGGAAGGTATGTAAGTACGAATCTTCCACAACATTATGGAAATTACAAATTCGGAATGTAAGCATTGAAATTTTTTGACAATACTTTGTAACAAAAAAAATTTTTTTTTTTAAAGCAATCTTTATAAGTCAACTCACCGATTAATTTTCAGCTGCTCAAACGAGTTTCTCTATTCAATTATCATGACCACCCCACCCAATTGCGTCTACCTCGTTTCCATCGAATGGATGCGATATCAATCCCAATGGGTTCCTTATCGCATCTTCTTTGCGAGTCCTTTTGACAATAAGCAGGTGTAGAACCGTCCGACTCTAGAAAGCTTACATTCGTTTACCTATCAAGATATCGTAAAAAATTTAAAATATTACCCTTCCTTCTTGGAAGACAACGATGGTTGGGATCGCAGTGATATCGTGCGAGTGGCTCAAGAAGAGTTGCAACATTTTCTAAAGTATCATTTGTTAAAAGAATATTTGGAAAGAGACAACCACGGATGAACGTTGGTGATTGGAGCCACAGATTTCCCCACCTACATGTATTTGGACCACATCATTCCCGAGGTGATGCATTATATTGGAAAAGAACACCAGGCCGATGTAATGGTCCACTAAATGATGAAACGTCCCTAAATCATCTTTGTAGATTGTTCTCTAATAAACTCTTTGTAGTTTGTTCCCTAATAAATTCTTTGTAGCTTGCATTGTACCAGTATAATCTTTAAAAAAATATTTTTTTTTACTATAAAATACTTTTTGATCAACAACAGCTCAATATTTTGACATGTGGTTCCGGTTGGCTCTCAAAACTTCAACTCCTTCCGTCCAAATCTTGATTGGGGAGAAGGATAACCTGTATTTTTTTCTTTGGGATCTCATCCAGTTGTTACCCATTAAAAACGTTCGTAAACATTTCCACGTGTTTTCTTGTAAACATGTGTTGCCTTCGCATTGACCTTATCCAAAGGCTATTCACAATATCCGTTTAGTGGATATCAAAGGATTCTTTTCCATCTTGCAAGTTCAAAATGCAGTGATGAGAGATTTGTTTTTAAAAGCTCTCACCCGTGTATATGTTCCTCAAACATGTATGCGAAAGAATACGGACAAATTTATAAAGGGCCCGACATTGACCGTGGTGGAAACTCGTGATGCTAAAAGTGTGTTTATACCCGAGTGGATTCGTCGTTTTAAACTAGATGTGAAAAAGGTGCGTCGAGAAGAAGTCAAATACCCATTTTTTGAATCCCCGTGACGACGATGAAATATCTCTTGGCCACCAATTGTATTGCTCGTGGAGTTTGATGCCCATGGAATCTGATGAAATAATAGTATGGAATCTGATGAAACAATTTTATTGAATCCCCATGGCATCTGATGAAATAATAGCATGGAATTTAATGAAATAATAGCATGGAATCTGATGAAATAATAGTATTCCCATGGAATCTGAGGAAACAATTGTATTCTAATGGAATCTGATGAAACAATACCCCAGTGTTGAATTGGTAAAGATTGAACTAAAAATATTGTTTCGCTCCCAAAAGCTGACATTTTACATTGTTGTTTTGTCAGAATGTTAATACAATGAATAATTTAAACTTTACAAGTTTTTCTAAGTAAAGTGTCAATACTTTGCCACGAACCCTTTGAGGTGACACTCTGTTATCCCGAATTGACCCCCAAAGAAATCATTAGCACCTTTGTGAGACAGGGGACAGCTTAAACGAACTGTAGGGTTAGAGAACTATTTTCGAACGATGAGCCTTTTGACGGAAGCAAGACACTATGAATTCTCTGGTCCTGCGCCATGAAAAGAGTACTACGCGGAGTACTCCTTATACGATTCCTTCCAATATACAAAAACATTTTGAACACGAACTGCATTTTACGTGGCCTGAACGAGATCCCCGTGGTCCCCGACCCGTGGCCGTCGTGAAACCCATTCAAGGACCTACCATATTGCAAATGGTGCACGCTCCACCCTCTCCCTCTAGTAGACCTTCTACTCAAGATGGACCTTTACACTCATATTGTAATCTAATGATCCCCACCTTGGGGATGTGAAAAAGGTTTGTCTATCCCATTCAAGCGAAAGCTCTCATACCCCCCAAAGAATGCATTTTGACTCGATGGATCCTCACAATGCACCCGTGATTGAAATCATCATTCCCATGGAGGAACCAGATAAAATGTCTCACCATGTTGATTCGCAGTTTCCCCAAGAAATTTGATGAAACAACTTGCCCCATGGAATCTGATGAAACAACTTGCCCCATGGAATCTGATGAAACAAATATCTCATGGAATTTGATGAAACAAATATTCCCATGGAATCTGATGAAACAAATTCCCCATGGAATCAGATGAAACAACTTACCTCATGGAATCTGATGAAAGAAATTGCCCCATGGATTCTAATGAAACAACCTAGTGTTGAAATTATCCAGAGTTCGGTTAAAATGACTAAGTAAAAATATTTGTTGTCTCTCGAAAGTTGGCAAGATTTATTCTCTTTTGCTATGCAAAACTTTTGTCAAATCACCATGTAAAAACCAGATGAAAAATGACAAACCATTATGTACATTGCATCTATAGCAGTAAAATTATCAATTGTAAACAAAGAGTAAGAAACAAAAAAAATTTTGTGTGTAATGTTTCTGTGTGTGTGGAAATTTTTGTAAATGAAAAAGTAAAAGGACAGTCAAAACTGTTCTCTACAAGTAAAAAAAAAAAGAAATTTAAGCACAGTTTAAATACTTTGCGGAGTCCTGCAAGTTTCAATTGCATCATGATTGAGATTTACAAATCACACGGACGTATTACATCATTGTTCCCAAGATAGCATTTCCCACCTTTGTGGGAAAATTATGTTTTACCTTGTCGAGTTGAAACTCATCTAGAATTTCATGGATTTCCACTTGCATTTTTTACCGATGCGCCCGGTATTCTCAATGTCCAATTTGAACGTACTGAGGTTGGATTTTTTTACAAACAGAACCATTCTTTAATCACTCCCCATGTAACGAAGGATGGCATTGTGCCCTTTGAGGCTATGCGTGACTATATCCTTCCTGAAATCAACTCTCATTATCACGAATTGACCATGAAATATTACGACACCATCCTTTATGTTTGGTCCTACATTCAAACATTTTGGACCATGAAACAAAGAAGCCATTGGAAATTAGATTCCTATCTGCAAATGAAGCCTTTGAGACATTCTCCGGACAAAAAATCTTTACCAGCTTAAAGGAACTGTTGGGGGAAGAGGATTGGGTTCGAGAGCTGTTGAAAAATAGCGGTGGTGAACCTTTTGATGAACCATGAATCCCCTTTATACGAATCCTTTCATTTCGAAAACAATGTCCCGTGCCATTCCAAATGACACCCTACCGAGGATTACAAATGCTACCCTGAATCAAGTCATAATTGAAATTTACAAATGAAGTCTCCAAATTATTATTACATTTATGTTCCCAACATCACCTTTCCCTCCTTTGTAGACAATTACATTTTCCTTGTGGGAACTCGATTGAAATTTCATGGATACGCTTCCGATCGCTTTGCCGATGTCGAATTTCTACGGACCGAGGCTGGATTCCTTTACAAACAAAATATTTTCCCCTATTTTAACCGGGGTGAAGTGGTGACCCCCGATGCTCTGCGCGCCTTCATCCTGCGAGGATTCAAAAATTTTTTCAGTTTAAAAATGAAGTATAATACGACAATGGTTTCCATTTGGGCCCGAGGTCAATTTTTTTGGAATCATCCAGGAATTGTCCGAGGGGGGTGGAAATTGGAGGCGTTTCTGCAAATGAAACTGTTGTGACACGCTCAATCTCGGGGCAAAAGAATTGTGACTACTTTAAATGAATTGTGGGGAGAAATGCCAAAACAACCTAGCGGATGGAGGAGGATATGTGTATTGTGTAAAACCAAAATATATTTCTCATGATCCAAGACAACAAGCATTGTTAAAAAATATTTGTATACCAATTACATCAAAACAACATAATGTTGTTTTATGATAATAGTAATCATAATAAAAAATAATAATTATAATCCTTAAAAAAAATTTTTTTTAGTTTTTTTATGTAGCATTTATATATCAAGCATATTGTTGTAGAGTCATTTTCTTTCTTTGTTCCAAGTGAAGCAGCGCATGAAGCAATTTAAAGAAAAGGTGCAAATGGAACAAGATAATTATTGGAAAAGAATAGTGGAGGATTTAAAGTCGGAACAAGACATATTTAAAAACGAGTTTCAATCCAAGGAAAATGAGTGGAAAGCTGAGAGAGATGCTCTTAAATCTGAAAGAGATATCTTTAAAGCCGAAAGAGATATCTTTAAAGCCGAAATGAATGTGTTTAAAACTGAAAAGGGATAATTTGTTGTTGGAAAATTGAGGACTGAGAAGAATGCTCATCAATGTAACTCAAATGTTTTCTGATTTGCTGCAAAAATAAACATGCTGAAAAATTACATGTGTGATATGTTGGATTAAAACACTAAAAAAAAATTTTTTTTTTCATGTCACTTTTGAAAGCCACCAAATTTGTTCACTCTGAAAAATTTGCGAGTGAACGAGAAAGTTGAGAGACAGCTGAAGGAGGTCGAGATACCCTTTTTACTCGACTGTTCCAACGCCATGGATTGGAAGAGATTCTGTCCACTATTTTTCCCTGCAATAACCTTTTCAAAATATTGTTTTCGCGTAGCATACCTTGCAATTTAGACTAACTCATTTTCTTTGGTTTTCCACTCTCGTTCTTTGGTTTTTAAGACGTCAATTTCCTCTGTCAATATATCTTTTTCCCTTTGAATCAGGTCATTTTTCGCTTTCATCTCGTTGAGTTTGGCCTTTAATATCACTTTTTGATTCATGACCCACTCTTGTTTTACATTTTTAATTTCATTCATCATATTTTGTGGTTTGTGAGACAACACGTACATTTCGTCTTTAATCCTTTGAAATGAACCATTCCTCCTATTATTTCCTTCCTTCAAATGCAATTTTTTGTTACCGTATAGATTCAAATACAGAGGAGTCCATTCCTCCGTTTCCTCGTAATGGTAGGGAATCACACAGTTTAAAAACTTCCATCCCGTCACATGGATGGGTACACTTCATTTGAAATGACCCCATGCATCTGCTCTACGCCTCGTCGTCTTTTCCCATTTTGCCACATTTTTATTGCCCACCTGTTGCCAAAGCAATTTTTCTATCCCTCCTGGAAACAGAGTACAGAGAAAGGCAATACTGTGCGGATGCAAGGGTCGATTGCTGTGAAAATGGGACAATTGTTCCGGATTCCTCAAATTGTCTGGACCCTTGTCACACGACGATTTCGGTTGACTCACGTACATTATGGTTCGCACGAGATGAAATGCGCTTTTCATCTTGATGCATTTCTTGGCCCGACCGCTGTTTGGAAATTCATAACGAATTTTACTCTTCCACACGTCTTCAAATGAACTCTCTTGTTCACACGCCAGAATCATGTATCAATGTTGTATTTTACCCTTTACCAATCCATCGCACAGACACCAAAAGAGCAATATGACGCATTGATCCTGAATCGTTTACATCTCCTTACGAAATGTATCAAAAACATCATGTTTTACCATAATGTGAAACCACATCAAGTCTTGCCTCAGATAGCACTGAACCATCCCCCACACATCTTTTCCCAAGCCATTCTGAAATGTTACCCCCTCCTCCCACATCTCGGGTTTTTCCAATAGGGAATCGTAAAACTCTATGTATTTACTCAATCTGTCTTTGCGACGACCCCGCATTGCACGGGTCTAAAGTGTCTACATCCACACACTAATGCCTCCTCCTCTGTCTCCTCCGTTTCCTGATGTATCTTGGCATCCTCTACGAATCGTTGCAAGCATGCCGTGGCAGGGTTTACGTTTTCGGGACGATTCTTTTGCCCGTAAGGCCAATGTTTCCTTCCGGAACAAAACAGGCATTGCTTAGGACAATCCAGATTATATTTTTGGGCCGCATGTTTACTATAAAAGTGACGTACGGTCATTGGCTCCTGACATTCAGGACAGGACACGAGAGTGTTGGACCATGTACCGAGATGTCTGTAGAAAGAAGTAGAGGATATGAACATGTCGCTGTCCAAAAATGATTGTGTAACAAATGAATATTCACCTTGATTATCGAAGCATTGGAAAACATATCCATATTTGATTTGTTTTATGCTTGGCTCATTGCATGCTTAGCTTGCTTCTATTGCATGCTCGCCTGTTTGGATCTCCTTTTCCCATTTGATATTTGGCCTGTTTCCCTTGCATACTTGGCCTGTTTGGATCTCCTTTTCCCATTTGATATTTAAGGTTTGTTCGTTTCACGCTTGTTCCTGTGAGTTGCCCCTTTTCGCTGTTTCATGCTTGGCCCATTTGAGTTTTTCCCTTTCCATTTGAACGACGTCCTTTGAGCGATACATCCCCTCCTTGGGAAAAGACGGGACTCGATTGAAATACCTCCGTTCAACATTACGTCGCCCAAAGCCCTCGTGCAGCTGAACCGTGCGACGTCAATCAACGTTAAATAATCTCTACCGTCTGATTGCTTCCCTTCCACAGTACACCATTGTCCAATGTTTATTCCAAATTTTCCGAATCCAACTCGATCCTTTTTATCATTTTTTAACATCCTTTTCATCCTTCAATATGGTTCAATTTTGTTTCAAATCTCTAGTATTTACCTGAAAACTACACAAAATTTGACTCTTTACATGCCTATTATCGCAGTTAGTACTATATAATAAGGAACTGTTGAGGTTTCGGGTGTATGACGTCATAAATTTATGTATAAAAAGGTGAGTGTCATGATGAAAATATATATAAAGAATAAAAAATAATTTAATAAAATACAGGCAAAGGCCCCGGTGCTATTATCACTATACCATTAACCTATGGCAATAGCTGTATATATCAAGCATATTGTTTGTAGAGTTACTCCATTTCCCTGCTCCAAGTGAAGCAGCGCAAGAAGCAATTTAAAGAAAAAATGCAAATGGAACGGGATAATTATTGGAAAACGATAGCGGCGGATTTGGAACGAGACGTATTTAAAAACGAGTTCAAAGAGTAGAAAGCTGAGAGAGATGCTCTTAAATCTGAAAGAGATACCTTTAAAGCCGAAAGAAATGTGTTTAAAACAGAAAAGGATAATTTGTTGTTTGAAAACTGTAGACTGAGGAGAATGCTCATCAATGTAACTCAAATGTTTTCCAATTTGTTGCAAAAATAAACATGCTGAAAAATTACATGTGTGATATGTTGTAAAAATAAATAATTTTTTTAAAAATATATATCAGGCATATTGTTGTAGAGTTATTTTCTTTCTTGTTTCCAAGTGAAGCAGCGCATGTCTATCATAAAGCTCTACAAGCTTATATAGATTCATCTTCGGATATTGTCATTCGTTATCCCGTTTGCTTTGAATCCATGACCTTTAGACATTACTATCACCAACATGCTTTGAAAGAACATTTTTTGAAAAATCGTAAAGAGTGCGTTTTTTGCATGGGATTGAAATCTTGGCCTCATGGACAAAAAATGAAGCGTGAGAATGTACAGCATGTAGTGGACTGCTTGAAAGGCTTTGTGGCTCAAAGGAAAGAGGATGACCGACCTCCAGATTACGACTCTTTTGAAGGCGTCAAGTGCGAGTGCAAGTATTTCATCTCACTGCCCCACTCCATGTATGATCGTAACAAACACCCCACATATGTGGGATTTTACGATTCGGTGTTTGAAAATCCCGACATGTGGCCACGTGGACTAGAATTTAGTGAAGCGAGTGGTTTGGGAAAGGACGTTCACGGAATCCTCCAACGCTACCTGTCTCAAGACATGGATTGGTTTCACATTATGGTGAAACACGACGTCTTTCCCATATTTTGTCAGGAGATGGAAAAGATTCGGGACGAATTTGTCCTTTTACCCTTCTGGTGTCTGTGTGATGGATTGGAAGGTAAAATACAACACCGACACATGATTCTGGCCTGTGAACCAGAGAGCTCGTTTAAAGACATTTGGAAACACAAAATTCGTTATGATTTTCCAAACAAGGGACGCGCCAAGAAATGCGTGAAAATTCAAGATGCTTTTCACTTGGCCAGGACCATTGTGTATGTGAGCCAACCCAAGGCCATGTGTGATGGTAGAATCCCTGAAAACGTAGAAGAGGGAAAACATACTTCCCATTTTCATATCAATCGACCTATGCAGGAACACAATATTGCATTTTTGTGCACTCTGTTTCCCAACGAGATAGAAAGGTTATTCGTGAAACAAAACGGTAACAAGAGTGTGGTACTGTGGGATATCCATGCTCAATGATGTCCAGACAAGTAGCGTCATTTAAAATGGGTAGTCCCTATTAAAGTGACGGGGTGGAAGTTTATACATTGTCAAGTTCCCTTCAACGGCCAAGAAGAAAGATATTTTACGCTGCACGGGGACAAGAAATTATATTTCACACCTGGATATTCACTTCAAATTCTCAAGGACGAAATGTACGTTTTATCCCCTAAGCAACAGAATGTCATGAAGCAACTCAAGGAAATTAAGGAAAAGGTGCAAATGGAACAGGATAATTAGTGGAAAACAATAGTGGCGGATTTGAAGATGGAACGAGACGTATTTAAAAACGAGATTAAATTAAAAGAAAATGAGTGGAAAGCTGAGAGAGATGTTCTTAAATCTGAAAGAGATACCTTTAAGGTCGAAAGAGATATCATTAAAGCCGAAAGAGATATCTTTAAAGCCGATAGAAATGTGTTAAAAACCGAAAGGGATAATTTGTTGTTGGAAAATTGTAGACTGAAGAGAATGCTCACCACACAATGTGACTCAAATGTTTTCAGATTCATTGCAAAAGTAAACATGCTGGAAAATTACGTGCGTGGTAGGAGTTTATAACAGTAAAAAAATTTTTTTTAAATGTTTCGTCCTTATCAACTTTTTTTTGTGGCTTCTAAATGTTTATTTTTGCCTTTCAAGTGAGTAATTTCAGAAATTTCTCAATACCCTGGAATATTCACAATTTTATCATTAGCCTATGGTAATTATTGCAATAAAAGTGTCCTGAAAACTGTAAAGTTTTTTAAAGAATGTATCGCCTGTTTTTACAGTCCTTACCGTTCATGTGTGTCTCAAACCCCTCTCATCTGTTTTTACAGTCCTTGCCATTCAATGTGTGTCTCAAAATCCTCTCACAGTCTTTGTTGAAAAGTGTCCCAAATCCCTACAAATTTTGGGCATCCTTTTTACAGTCCTTCCAGGTATCGTGGGTCCTAAAATAATTACCACTTTTCTTACAGAAAACTGCGGTCCCTTTCAATAGGTTGAATCTCCTTCCGAGGATCGTCCCTGATTGACGAAACCCTCGGATTGTTGAATCATTCATTTGGTGAGGATCTTTTCACGCTCGTTTCGTTTAAACTCCCTCCTTTTGGTTGTTTTCCCTAAAGAAGTTTGCACATCCATCTGCAAGTGGCCCCATTTATTTCCCGTTTGATCACATGAGATTACTCATTGCATGCATCCATTTGCGTAAACTCCCACGATGCCACTTGACTATTAGCGTATGTCACTCATTGTGGAAACGGCACAATACTGGGTGGGCCCCGGTATTGTGGTAACGACACAATGCTGCGGTATTTCCAAGGCGCCGATATTATTACAACTATACCATTAGCCTATGGTAATATAACTGTAAAATAAGTTTCACCTCTCGTTTTACAGTACTTACCATAGGTTCCATACAGTCGGTCGAAAAAATGGTTGAGCACCGTGACCCTTTCAAAAAATGATTGGAAATGGAAAACAACCTTTTTTGAAACGACCTTTGTTAAAATTAATCATGAACACTGTCTCATTTGAAACCATCACATTTGAATTTAAAATCATCTCATTTGAATCGATCTCAACACAATCTTTTTGGTTTTGTTCCCATCTTTTGCTTTCAAATGACTCGTTGTACATGACTCTTGTCCCTTCTCACCCTTTTTTTACACCAACGTTGTCTTTAAGGTCCCAAAGGGACGCGGCTGTGTGCATCGTGTCCCCTCCGTTTTTATACCCCAACGTTGCATTAAAAAGTTTCCGTCCAAAAGGGAAGTTCCAACTACTCGTTTTACATGAATCATATCCACTTCCACCCGCTTTTATACGCCAACGTTGTTTTTAGGGTCTCGATCAAAGTATCCCTCAAAGTTCTGCTGAGAGCACTTTATAATGAACGACACAAAATTTTTCAAATTTCACATAAAAAGATTTTTCAGGGCCGAGAGAAATTTTTTCATTTCATCCCAGAGAGACGATTTAAACAGGGGTCACCCACAAATGAAATTCTTGACAGGTGAAATGAAACAGAGGTCTCCCAAAACTTTTTTTAACACGGGGGTCCAATGAAATGGGGGTCAAATGAAATGTTTTGGTGGGAGGACCACCTCATTCCAATCTAGGTGACGATTCACAGTGATGCATCTAGGTGAGAAATCCTCCAATCTTGGTGACTATTCACAGTGATGCATCTAGGTGAGAAGGGGCGATTCACACGTTCCAATCTTGGTGTATGAATAGACCCGAAAAAAAGGGGGGAATGCCCCCATTTTCGGTCATGTTGATTTTTGCTAAAAACATTTACCCCGTTAAGACTGCCAGAATTTGAGATGGAAACATGACTCCAAATCCTGACAGTCTTAACAAAAAACATTTAGCCATTCAAAAGCATTCCCAGGTATGACTGCTGGCCTTTTATACTCTAATGAGGTCACGTGAAACAATTTCTATTGGCTGGTCCTTCCAAAGTTGGCATAATAAGTGTCTTGAAAAACCGAGTCGACTCGATTCCTATTGGCCCAGTAAGATTATTTAGCATAAATAAGCGCAAATTAGCTGAGCAATCCAATCTTGGTATACCCCGAAAAAAGGGGGACCGAGTCAACTCGATCCCCCTTTTTCCGGGTCCAATTTTTTTTACAAATGCTCCATTCCGCCAGCACTTTGTTAAACTACTGCAGGTATTTGACGAATTGGTAAGAGGGTGCAATACGAAACGTGCAAGGAGTTGGGAAAGGCATCGTTTAATTCAGGCAGCGGACTCTAGGAAACTTTTTGGTTCCTTTGACCACCATCTGGCTCAACTTGCCCGTCACGCAAAAGGATAGATATTCCACGGGTAACGGGGCGTAGACATTCGTGAAGGTGATTCACCGTGATCACTTAGAAATCGTGGCATTGGAGAGTTTGAAGGGATTGCCCTGGTGGCATGAGCAAAATAAACGGGTCTGAGAAAGAAAGGCCTTATATAGGCTCGAGGACGTCAGAGGGCATCCCATGGGCCAAAGCATTCTGATGCGGGAATTCCACATGTGTTTCCAAAGCCCGTTTCCATTGTTGGGGACACACTACACGCCAAGGTAGGTTCTCGTCTCGATGCATTTCTCAATCGTCCAACCACGTCAACCACGTCACGTACTCGTCCGCCAGTCGCGTGCAATGCGTGAGATCCAAAGGGTAGGCTTCCGTATTTTGAGGCTGCTACGCCTCGAAAACTTGGCGAGACGGGGAACAACCCACGTGAAAGAACTTTAAGTCGACTCCTTTATCCCATGACAGATCCAAATGACTCGTAAAAACAAGGACGGTTTTTCCAAACGAACGAGGAATGTGCAAGCAAAAGTTGGGTTCAAAAAAGAACGTGTAAGGATACTCTGACTCGTAATGCGTGAATCGATCCGGCCACCGACCCAGATTTCCAAATACGATAGTGGTGCGATGTCGACACTGGTCCAACAAGTATTGTACCGAAACCACACACACATTCTGACAAAAAAATGAGACCAGTTTTCAGATTCATTATTTATTGACATACAAAAAATATATACAATGAGCTACAGGCAACTATTGACAGACAGATCCATGGGTTGGATGGCCTTAAATCCCATAGATTTTTTTCCACAAGAGTTCGGTCTGGGTATTCTCAAGTCCATAGGTGCCCTTTCAAATTCATCCAGGAATGATATCAGATCACCATCAAAAATAGAGGGTACCGTGTGAAGCAGCTGGAGTTTTTGGGGTGGGGGTCCAAATACGAACGACATGAGCTGATCGAATGCATCCGTCGGCTCCGAAGGGTCCAAAGTGTCCAGCTCTGGGAGAATCTCCATAGGTTCTGGGACATGTAGAATCTGCATAGGTTCTGGAACATTTGAAATCTGCATAGGTGGTTCTGGCACAAGTGGAATCTGCACAGGTAACTGTGGGACATGTGGAATCTGCTCAAGTGGTTCTGGGACATGAGGAATCTGCAAAGGTGGTTCTGGGACATGTGGAATCTGCACAGGTGGCTGTGGCACAAGTGGAATCTGCACAGGTGGCTGTTGGACTTGTGACATTGGAATCTGCACAGGTTCTGGAACATCTGGAATCTGCACAGGTTCTGGAACATCTGGAATCTGCACAGGTGTCTGTGGGGCTTGTTACACTGAAATCTGCACAGGTTCTGAGACATCTGGAATCAGCACAGGTGGCTGTGCAACTTGTGGAATCTCCACAGGTGCCATCGGTAGCTCAGGTCGTCTGGACACACGTCTCATGACGGGAGTGATGCGCAATTTGGATCGTTTCTTGGAGAAAGGTAGAGATTTTTCTTCCAAAGGTCGCTTTTCAGCCGGTACATGAATCGGTGTAGGTGGAGGTAGCTTTTAAGGAGATTGATCAATCTTTTTCATTTTCCGGAAATCTCCCACGTGGAATCTCTTCTGAATGAGCTGGTGGAGAAGGGATTCGGGGATAATGTCGAAACCAAAGGCGGTTTTTTGAACCGTCAACACAATGTAGTTTGTTCCAGCCGGGATCGGTTACACCGTGTTGGGCTTCAAGATGGTTCGATGGTAGAGCATTTGGTCATGGGGCTCAGAACTTCTCCTAATCACATTGGGTTGGGCTCGGCACTTGAGACTGGAGGCTGGTATTTCATAGATCAGCATCGGCACATGCGTCGTTTGAATCAAGTGAATCTCTCCGGATTTCACCGTTCGAAAGCGAAAGGTAAATTTTTATTTTGGCAAAAAGTATGTTGTTGTAAAAGTAAACCATCTACTTGTCGGTATTTTTGAGCAGGCTATCTGGATTTCTCAACAGGCCTTTCTATGTTTTTCCCACATCACGTCATAGGGTCTAAATTCGTTCGCCTGCTTTGCCTTCATGACGGCCCGTTTGAAATTGTCCAACCACGACTTTTTTTAATGCCAATGGTTTTTACAAAACAGAACAAACACCCATTTTGCAGAGGGCTCTTGGTAGAAGATGCCAGCTCGGTCTTTTGGCCCTGCCGATTAGCATATTCCAACTTATCGGGTTTATTGGGCAGCGTCACCTGCACCACAGTGGTAGAAATGTGCTCGGGGGAAACATCAATCGGGTCCATGACGAATGAAACGTGTTCAATGCACCTCTCGTTTTTATACGTTTCAAACAGGATGCGAGTGAAAAATTGGACATCCAACGATAATTGCAAAAAAGAGCCGTTTGAAAGGCTTGAATGTCTTTAAATGTGTCCGTCACACAACCAACATTGATTGAAAGACACACGATCCAAGGCGTATGAACCATGGATGAGCGGCCAAACCTTGAAAATGGAAAAATTTATGGGACAATCATTGACGTGAAGAGTAAAAGCATTAAGCAACACTAAAAAAAATTTTTTTAGTGAATCCTTTCATCTTTTAAATTTTCTTACAGAATCATTCTTTACATTTTCTTACAGAGTCATTTCATTCTTTACATTTTCTTACAGAGTCATTTCATTCTTTAAATTTTCCAGGCCATGCTTGGAGTGTTGCCAGGCGAGACAACTCTTGTGCACTAACCACCCAGCTTCACAATAAGCTTTGGAAACCAACCTTGCCATCTAGAGCAGCCAAAAAATGGGAGAACTGGTCCAGAGCTATGCTCCTTTCCAGTTCTCCCATTTTTCTGGGGCTCACCACGGTTTCTAGGATGTTCTCAATGGGTTGGGAGCTCTGCATAGTGGACAGGTATTACACACGTCCAGGTGTTGCAACAGACATCGCAAGTGAAACAAATGACCACAGTGTGTCTTTTCTGGCCAGTGTAACGGATTCAGAGAGAGGGAGCACATGTCGGGCACTTGAAACACGGTTTCGGGCCATTTCTCGGCATAACATCCATCCAACACCGCTTGAGCCAATAGAGTCCAAGTGGGCAGGTGTTGGGGACCATGTCGTTTCCAAGACCTTATATTCCAAACGGTATAAGTTTTATTTGGCAAACAGAGTCCAAAGAGCTTGAATGAAGGCTTCTCTTCCTTTGGAAGCCTCCTGCTCCAAGTAGTCACTGGACACGTCCTTTGGTTCAAAACTAGCAAAGGCTCTGACGCGAGGAATGTCCAGGGGATGATGATGAGGGAGCACTTTGGTCAGCAGCTCTACAATACGGTGTTCAGTGTCGGTGTGAAGGTCAATAATCTCGGGGGGTTTCAAGCCGTTGACAATGATTCGAAACTGCGTCATAAACGTAATGAAATCAGAGAGATGGACTCCCCTATATTTGATCAGATATAATTGAAATGTTTGGTCGGCCTCCATTTCTATGAGGTGACTGGCTTCTGAGTCCTGCTTTTATACTAGAGAGAAGTAGGCTTTTGATTGGCTCAAAACAGGAAGCCCACCCTTGGCCCCACTTTTAGGTTAGAGAGAAACAGGAAGTGGCTTTTGATGGGCTAGCTCGGTATGAAAGAAAACAGACACATGGTTGAACAATTATGGACCATGTTGAAGGATGAATCCACCCAATGTAAGGAGAGGATGATAGTCTAGCAATATAATGTCCCGAGTGGGCGTCTTTTCAATGGGTATGAAATGAGGGTTGTGGGATCCGTCTGGATACTCTTGTCACAACGAGTGATCAGGAGTGGAATACGTGAAGACACCTCATTCACTAAAAAATACATCCATGGCACAGCAGGACATTCCAAAGGAGCCACGGTCATGACCTTTTCGATAAAGTCTTGGACCCACTTTCTCACCAAGACTGAACGGGAGAATCTTGAACGTGCAAGACGGGAGATAATTTGTAGCTCTCCACCATCAGGCCACCAGATCCAGCCCGCATTGGTGGCAAAACTGGTGGCCAAAGACGACAATTCGGCATTCAAAATGTTAAACACCACATCGGGAGTCACGAGCTTGGACTTTTGCGTCATGACTGGTTAGGACTTGAGGACCGGCAACACATCTTTGCCTTGAATCACAAGAGTGTCGAAACGTTTGGTAAATTTGTAAACGTGACCGAGAAGAGTTCCAACGTCCACCAGTCTAAAGTAGATTTTGCCGTCTTTAACAACCATAGCAGCTAGAGGATGGTGTTTATTGGGCAAAAGAATTTTGAACCACATGATTACTCAGAGTGATGAAGGCTGTCGAGGTTTTATACTTTCTCTCTTACAAAAAATAAAATCTGAAGAAAAATTATATCTATGTAAAAAAAATTTTTTTTTGTTACATAGATTTAATTTTTTCTTCAGATTTTACTTTTTCTTCAGATTTTATTTTACAGTAGAAAAAAGTTTATCTATGTGAAGAATTTCCATAGTGTTGTGAAAAGTCACTTTTGACATAGTGATACATTGTCTGCCAACGTACGCTATGTTGGTCCGTCAAATGCACGGCTCGGGGTAAATATTCTTTTCCACTCTGTAAAAATTCCTCCAATGTTGCTTCGGTGGGCTCGCCGTGCAACATTCATTCTTGAATCACCATCGATTCCATTAAAACGTGGATGGCACAACCATGGGGTTGCACTTCTCCCCGACCACACACAAAGCAATCTGGTTGACAAGACCATGGATCTGAAACGACTGGCATGACGTTATGATCAATTGTCAAGATAAATTATCAAAGAGGTGTCCATGATAAAATTTCAAAATTAAGTGATTTTTAAAGAAATGCACTGAACTTATAAAATGTTTCATGAACTAAAAAAATTTTTTTTTCTTAAATGTGTTTATTAGGAATCTTTTTGCAGCTCTAAACTTATTTCTCAGTTGAAGAGCTAATTCAATTTTTTTTTTTTGCTGTTTTGAAAGCACTCATAATAATGGCCTTTTCCTTAAAAACTGTAATCTCTGAATTGGAAAAAAAACATTGTCCCAGGCATGCTTCACGAAAATGCCTCAAATTTGTCGTCTTATAAACGAAGATTGGAACGTTCAGCGGGTATATTGAAATTTCAAGAACTCTTGAAAATATATCTCGTTCCAGTAAAGGTGGTAAAGAATGAAAATGGTTTTCACATTACGGACTGCGTCTGAAGTACGGAAAACTGCACTGAAGGTCCAGATAATTGGGAATGTTATTTTTTTTAAAAAAAACACGAGAAGTATTTTATTGTGAAACAATTTATCACGTCGTTGCACGGGATGGATCAATACATCACAAGGATTGTTTGACAAAAGCCCATTGTCAATGTGGGAGAATACCATCTCTATTTTAATAATATCTTTATTTTGAAATTTTATCGTGGACACCTATTTGATAATTTATCTTGACAATATATCGTACCGCCATGCCAGTCGTTTCGGATTCCATTGTCAACCAGATTGCTTAGTGTGTGGTCGGGAAGAAGTGTCACCCCATGATTGTGCCATCCACGTTTTATTGGAATCGATGGTGTTTCAAGACGAATGTTGCACGGCGAACCCACCGAAGCAAGATTGGAGGAAATTTTACAGAGTGGAAAAGAAAATTTACCCCGAGCATGCATTTGACGGACCAAAATAGCGTACATTGGCAGACAGTGTATCACTATGTCAAAAGTGGCTTTCCACAACACTATGGAAATTCTTCACATAGATAAACTTTTTTCTACTGTGAAATAAAATCTGAAGAAAAAGTAAAATCTGAAGAAAAAATTAAATCTATGTAACAAAAAAAATTTTTTTTTTTTACATAGATATAAATTTTCTTCAGATTTTATTTTTTGTAAGACAGAAAGTATAAAACCTCAACAGCCTTCATCACTCTGAGTAATCATGTGGTTCGAAATTCTTTAGCCCAATCAACACCATCCTCTAGCTGCTATGGTTGTTAAAGACGGCAAAATCTACTTTAGACTTGTGGACGTTGGAACTCTTCTCGGTCACGTTTACAAATTTACCAAACGTTTCGACACTCTTGTGATTCAAGGCAAAGATGTGTTGCTGGTCCACAAGTCCTAACCAGTCATCACGCAAAAGTCCAAGCTCGTGACTCCCGATGTGGTGTTTAACATTTTGAATGCAGAATTGTCTTCTTTGGCCACCAGTTTTGCCATCAATGCGGGCTGGATCTGGTGGCATGATGGTGGAGAGCTACAAATTATCTCCTGTCTTGCACGTTCAAAATTCTCCCGTTCAGACTTGGTGAGAAAGTGGGTCCAAGACTTTATCGAAAAGGTCATGACCGTGGCTCCTTTGGAATGTCCTGTTGTGCCATGGATGTATTTTTTAGTGAATGAGGTGTCTTCACGTATTCCACCCCTGATCACTCGTTGTGACAAGAGTATCCAGACGGATCCCACAACCCTCATTTCATACCCATTGAAAGGACGCCCACTCGGGACATTATTTTGCTGGACCATCATCCTCTCCTTACATTGGGTGGATTCATCCTTCAACATGGTCCATAATTGTTCAACCATGTGTCTGTTTTCTTTCATACCGAGCTAGCCCATCAAAAGCCACTTCCTGTTTCTCTCTAGCCTAAAAGTGGGGCCAAGGGTGGGCCTGTTTTGAGCCAATCAAAAGCCTACTTCTCTCTAGTATAAAAGCAGGACTCAGAAGCCAGTCACCTCATAGACATGGAAGCCGACCAAACATTTCAATTATATCTGATCAAATACCAGGGATTCCATCTCTCTGATTTCTTTACGTTTATGACGCAGTTTCGAATCATTGTCAACGGCTTGAAACCCCCCAAGATTATTGACCTTCACACCGACACTGAACACCGTATTGTGGAGCTGCTGACCAAAGTGCTCCCTCATCATCATCCTCTGGACATTCCTCGCGTCAGAGCCTTTGCTAGTTTTGAACCAAAGAACGTGTCCAGTGACTACTTGGAGCAGGAGGCTTCCAAAGGAAGAGGAGCCTTCATTCAAGCTCTTTGGACTCTGTTTGCCAAATAAAACTTATACAGTTTGGCATATTAGGCTTGGAAACGACATGGTCCCCAAAATCTGATCACTTGGACTCTATTGGCTCAAGCGGTGATGGATGGATGTTATGCAGAGAAATGTTCCGATACCGTGTTTCAAGTGCCCGACATGTGCTCCATCTGTCTGAGTCCGATGCACTGGCCAGAAAAGACACAATATGGCCATGTGTTTCACTTGCGATGTCTGTTGCAACACCTGGACGTCAGTAATACCTGTCCCCTCTGCAGGGCACCCAACCCATAGAGAACATCCTAGAGACCGTGGTGAGCCCCAGAAAAATGGGAGAACTTGAAAGGAGCATAGCTCTGGACCAGTTCTCCCATTTTTTGGCTGCTCTAGACGCTAAGGTTGGTTTCTAAAGCTTATTGTGAAGCTGGGTGGTTAGTGCACAAGAGTTGTCTCGACTGGCAACACTCCAATCATGGCGTGAAAAATTAAAGAATGAAATGACTCTGTAAGAAAATGTAAAGAATGAAATGACTCTGTAAGAAAATGTAAAGAATGATTCTGTAAGAAAATTTAAAAGATGAAAGAATTTACTAAAAAAAAATATTTTCTTTTTTATTATAGTTTTAAGCTTTTACTCTTCACGTCAATGATTGTCCCAAGATTTTTTCCACACTCCAGGTTTGGCCGCTCATCCATGGTTCAAGTGCCTTGGGTCGTGTGCTTTCAATCAATGTTAGTTGCGTGACGGACGCATTTAAAGACATTCAAGCTTTTCAAACGGCTCCTTTTTGCAATTATCGTTGGATGTCCAATTTTTCACTCGCATCCTGTTTAAAACGTATAAAAGCGAGAGGTGCCTTGAACACTTTTCATTCGTCATGGACCCGATTGATGCCTTCCCCGAGCACATTTCTACCACTGTGGTGCCCGTGACGCTGCCCGATAAACCCGATGCGTTAGAATATGCTAATCGGCAGGGCCAAGTCCGAGCTGGCATCATCTACCAAGAGCACACCGCAAAACGGATGTTTGTTCTGTTTTGAAAAGACCATTGGCATTAAAAAAAGACGTGGTTTGACAATTTGAAACGGGCCGTCATGAAGGCAAAGCATGCGAACGAATTTTGACCCAACGACGTGATGTGGGAAAAAACATCGAAAGACCTGTTGAGAAATCCATATAGACTGCTCAAAAATACCGACAAGAGGATGGTTTACATTTACAATAACATACTTTTTGCCAAAAAAGACTTTACCTTTGGCTTGCGAACGGTGAAATCCGGAGAGATTCACTAGATTCAAACGACGCATGTGCCCATGTTGATCTATGAAATACCAGCTCCAGTCTCAAGTGCCGAGCCCAACCCAATGTGATTAGGGGAAGTTTTGAGCACTATGAACAAATGGTCTACCATCGAACCATCTTGGAGCCCCACACGGTGTATTCGATTCCGGCTGGAACAAACTACATTGTGTTGACGGTTCAAAAAACCGCCTTTGGCTTGGACATTATCGCCGAATCCCTTCTCCACCAGCTCATTCAGAAGGGATTCCGCGTGGGAGATTTCCGGAAAAAGAAAAAGTTTCATCAAACTCCTTACAAGCTACCTCCACCTACCCCGATTCATGTAACGGACGAAAAGCGACCTTTGGAAGAAAAATCTCTATCTTTCTCCAAGAAACGATCCAAAGTACGCATCACTCCCGTCATTAGACGTGTGTCCAGACGACCTGAGCTACCGATGGCACCTGTGGAGATTCCACAAGTTGCACAGCCACATGTGCAAATTCTACATGTCTCAGAACCTGTGTAGTTTCCAGTGTCACAAGTCTTACAGCCACCTGTGCAGATTCCAGATGTTCCAGAACCTGTGCAGATTCCAGTGTCCCATGTCCCACAGACACCTGTGCAGATTCCAATGTCACAAGTCCCACAGCCATCTGTGCGGATTCCACATGTCTCAGAACCACCTGTGCAGATTCCAGATGTTCCAGAACCTGTGCAGATTCCAATGTCACAAGTCCAACAGCCACCTGTGCAGATTCCACTTGTGCCACAACCACCTGTGCATATTCTAGATGTTCCAGAACCTTGCAGATTCCAGTGTCACAAGTCCCAAAGCCACCTGTGCAGATTCCACATGTCCCAGAACCACCTGTGCAGATTCCAATGTCACAAGTCCAACAGCCACCTGTGCAGATTCCACTTGTGCCACAGCCACCTGTGCAGATTCCACATGTCCCAGAACCACCTGTGCAGATTACACATGTCCCAGAACCAACTGTGCAGATTCCAGTGTCACAAGTCCCACAGCCATCTTTGCAGATTCCACATGTCCCAGAACCATCTGTAAAGATTCTACCTGTCCCAGAACCTATACAGATTCTACATGCCCTAGAACCTATGCAGATTCTCTCAGAGTTCGACACTTTGGACCCTTTGGAGCTGACGGATGCATTCGACCTGCTCATATCGTTCGTATTTGGACCCCCAGCCCAAGAACTCCAGCTGCTTCACACGGTGCCCTCTATTTTTGATGGTGGTCTCATATCATTCCTAGATGAATTTGAAAGAGCGCCTATGGACTTGACAATGCCAAGACTGAACCCTTGTGTAAAAAAATCTTTCGGATTTAAAGCCATCCAACTCATGGATACGTCTGTCAATAGTTGCCTGTAGCTCATTGCATATATTTTTTGTATGTCAATAAATAATGAATCTGAAAACAAGTCTCATTTTTTTGTCAGAATGGTTTCGGTACAACACTTGTTGGACCAGTGTCGACATCTCACTACAATCGCATTTGGAAATCTGGGTCGGTTGCCGGATCGAGTCACGTATTATGAGTCAGTGTATCCTTACAACATCTTTTTTGAACCCAACTTTGGCGTGCACGTTCCTCGTTTGTTTGGAAAAACCGTCCTTGTGTTTACGAGTCAATTGGATCTGACTTGGGATAAAGGAGTCGACTTAAAGTTTTTTCGCGTGGGTCGTTCCCCGTCTCGCCAAGTTTTCGAGGTGTATCATCGTCAAAATACCTTAGCCTGTCGTTTCGATATCACGCATTGCACGCGACTAACGGACGTGTACGTGACCTGATTGACGTGGTTGGACGATTGGGAAATGCATCGAGACGAGAACCTACCTCGGATTGTAGTGTGTCCCCAACCATGGAAACGGGCTTTGAAAAAAAAGGGGAACGCTCGCTTCAGAACGCTTTGGCCCATGGGATGGCCTCTGACGTTCTCGAGCCTATGTAAGGCTCTTCTTTCTCAGACCCGTTTATTTTGCTCAAGCCACCAGGGCAATCCCATCAAACTCTCCATTGCCACGATCTCCAAGTGATCACGGTGAATCACCTCCACGAACGTCTGGTTCACACCCCGTTACCCGTGGAATTCATTTTGCGTGAGGGGCAAGTCTATCCAGATGGTGGTCAAAGGAACCAAAAATTTTCCTAGAGCCCGCTGCTTGAATTCAACGACGCCTTTCCCAACTCCTTGCACTTTTTATTTTGCACCATGTAACCAATTTGCCAAATACCTGCAGTAGTTTAACAAGGTGCAGGCGGAATGGAGCGTTTGTAAAAAAAAAATTGGACCCGGAAAAAGGGGGATCGAGTTGACTCGGTCTCTCTTTTTTTCGGGGTATACCAAGATTGGATCTCTCAGGTAATTTGGGCTCATTTATGCTGAATAATCCTTCTGGACCAATGGGAATTGTGTCGACTCGGTTTTTCAAGACACACGCTATGCCAACGTTGGAAGGACCAGTCAATAGAAATTGTTTCACGTGACCTCATTAGAGTATAAAAGGCCAGCAGTCATACCTGGGAATGCTTTTGAATGGCTAAATGTTTTTTGTTAAGACTGTCAGGATTTGGTGGCATGATTCCATCTCAAATTCTGTCAGTCTTAACGGTAAATGTTTTTAGCAAAAATCATCATGACCGAAAATAGGGGGCAGTCCAACCTTTTTTTCGGGTCTATTCATACACCAAGATTGGAACCTGTGAATCGCCCCTTCTCACCTAGATTCATCACTGTGAATCGTCACCAAGATTGGAGGATTTCTCACCTAGATCAGTGCTTCTCAAACTTTCAATACTGGCGCCCCCCTTTTCGATCACAATCTTTATCGCGCCCCCCTTATACATTAATAATGCACTGAATGCAATAATAATGAACTTTGATACTATAGCTACAAAAGGCGATCTTAATTGTAAACCATGCAAATAAGTAACATAAGCATTAAATTTTGTATACTCCTTTTGAACAAAATAAATAAATAAAATAATAGGATAATTATTATGTTATTTTTCCTTTCTCTAATTTTTAAATTGAACATGTTGCAAAATGCGGTGGCTGCTTAGAAGACAAAATATAGATATCTGCTAAATATAGAAAAAGAACTCAGAGGGTCAATTTCTAATCATAAGCACTCTTTTGAAAAACTTTGCTCTGTAAGACAAGCCCATGGAAGTCGTTAATACTTATTAAACTTGTTCTTAATTTAGTATTAATTAATTAGTTATAAACTACTATGGAGCACTGATACATTAAAATTATACCGGTTGAAATACCTCGCTTGCACGAGTTCATTTATAAGAAAATAAAACATTATTGATATAATCGCTGAATTGTAAGGAGAGTAAACCCAAGTGCGCGACAATGTTTACAAAAATGTAAAATGATTTTTTTAAATGATTGCTCAAAGTATTTATAATTAGCTTTAAGCGAACTATAATTTTAAGCCTTACAGAATTATCATTTAGAATTGATGTTGAATAATGAACAATAATATAAAATTCAGATGAAGAATAATTATATTATTTTTAATATTTAAAGCGAGAAAAGACTTCAACATGTTTTAACCCTGGAGCAGGCACGCACTCGATACTAATGGTCCAGCGGGGTTATTGAGTCACCCCAATCCTTTTTTTTATAATTATTTTTATAGTACACCAGTGTTTCTCAAACTTTCAATACTGGCGACCCAATTTCAATCATAATTTCTGCACTGAAAACAAAAGCACTTCGTATACTATTACCATTTTGAAAATACTACCTATGTTAAACAGGATTTTCTGCGGTGGCTGCTTTGAAGACAAAATATAGATCTCAGCTAAATAAAGAAAAATAACTCAGTGTCAATATCTGATATTAAACCTTTCTTTGAAAAACTTTGCTCTACAAGACAAGCCCATGGAAGTCACTGATAATTATTAAACTTAGATTAATTTAGTATTAAGAAATTATTTATAAAATGCCTTCTTCAGTACTGATACATTAAACGTATCCTGGCTGAAACACCGGCTCTTCGCACGAGTTAATTTTTTAAAAAAATATAACATTATTCTTGATATAATAGCTGAACTGTAAGGAGAGTAAAACTGCGTGCACGACATTGTATACAAAAATGTAAAATGATTTTTTTAGATAAATGCTATAATTGTAAATAACTGTTTAAAAGAACTGTAATTTTAAGCATCACAGAATTAGCATTTAGAATTAATTTTAAGTAATGAAAAAGAATATAAAATTCCTATGAAGAATATTTGTGTTACTTTTTAATATTTAAAGCGAGAAAACTTCAAAATGTTTTAACCCGGGAGCAGGCGCGCACTCGATACCAACGCTGATGGTAGTGCGGGGGAACTCAGTCACCCCAATCATTCATTTATAATTATTTTTACTCTACACGATACAAATTGGAATTCCAGTGAATAATTTAATTAAGAGAAAGTATACTTACCGGCTTTCAAGGAATGTTCATTCTTTCTTTGATGATTTGAGAAAAGTCCAGTAAAACTGAACTAAAATGATTGACAAGTGAAATACCTTAATAAAGGACGAAAAGCAAAGATACTTTTCACTAATATTACAGAAATGTTACTTGCTGGCAAAGCTGTCATATTTTGTTCAAGTAATTGTAGTTTTAATGAGCATTCATGATCGAGTGAGTGAATATTAACGTCGCACTGTTCAGCTACACGAGGGCTTTTAGAGACGGACCTCATAATTTTGAACCATGGATAACGAGGACGATACTTGAGCTGGCCTCTTTTAACTACCACACCATTCCAACAAGAGGACGTTTGAGCTCTTTACAGATTTAACGTGCACCTCTCCCTTTCACGACTGGTCTTTAGTGGTACTGGGCTCGAACTCGTGACACCTTTGGTGATCAACAAATAGCAAGTTGAACTTTTTCTTTCATGTGTCTTTTTGACAAGTCGAACTGAACCTTGTGGTACACTTATGGTTTCATATTTCAGTTGATGGAGTTCTTTAGGAAGCCATTGAAAATTTTCCTTTCGTTTCATGTTCATCGTGTTTCTCAATCATGAATACTATGCATCAGTTTCAACTTCCTTCAATATAGATCACAGATGCCCCCGCTGCCTGGTTATAAGTGTATTCAGAAAAAAATACGGATGCTCTAAAAAGGATTATGACGTTTTTCACTATGCTTTATATGTTTGAGATTACTCGTAAAAATAAATCTTAGCCAAATAATCCTTCAAAAATCAATCAATTATTTGCCAAATATCGTAAAACTCTTCATTATTTACAATTTCCCTATGCGAAAAACAAATACATAAAAGATGGGATGGAACTAATGTAGAAACCCTACCAGTAAGTTTGAAGGTCAATCAAATAAATGACCAGCAAATGTATTATGCTGCCTGGCTGAAAAGTGAATCATGTCTTCCTTTTCTTTCTACAACTAATATACAGTATTTCAATAATAATTACAGTGATGAAATGTTTATCTTCTTAGAATTTTTCTCAGGGTCTGAGTTTCGTTTTTTCTTTTAACGAGTAATATTTTATGTTAAAACAGACGAACGCCAGATGATAAACATAAATTATATCAGTGTTGTTGTGTATTTCTTTTATTATGGAAAAAGTATTTTGTTTCACTTCTTTCCGGTTATTTTTTTAAAAAAATCATTAAATTTTCGATATGCTCGCGCCCCCCTTGCAGGGTTATCGCGCCCCCCAGGGGGGCGCGCCCCACTCTTTGAGAAACACTGACCTAGATACATCACTGTGAATCGTCACAAAGATTTGAATGAGGTGGTCCTCTCACCAAAACATTTCATTTGACCCCCATTTCATTGGACCCCCGTGTTAAAAAAAAGTTTTGGGAGACCTCTGTTTCATTTCACTTGTCAAGAATTTCATTTGTGGGTGACCCCTGTTTAAATCGTTTCTCTGGGATGAAATGAAAAATTTTCTCTCGGCCCTGAAAAATCTTTTTATGTGAAATTTGAAAATTTTTGTGTCGTTCATTATAAAGTGCTCTCAGCAGAACTTTGAGGGATACTTTGATCGAGACCCTAAAAACAACGCTGGCGTATAAAAGCGGGGGGAAATGGACACGATTCATGTAAAACGAGTAATTGGAACGTCCCTTTTGGACGGAAACTTTTTAATGCAACGTAGGGGTATAAAAACGGGGGGACACGATGCACACCGGCGCGTTCCTCTGGGACCTTAAAGACAACCTTGGGGTAAAAAAGGGTGAGAAGGGACAAGAGTCATGTACAACGAGTCATTTGAAAGCAAAAGATGGGAACAAAACCAAAAAGATTGTGTTGAGATCGATTCAAATGAGATGATTTTAAATTCAAATGTGATGGTTTCAAATGAGACAGTGTTCATGATTAATTTTAACAAAGGTCGTTTCAAAAAAGATTGTTTTCCATTTCCAATCATTTTTTGAAAGGGTCACGGTGCTCAACAATTTTTCGACGGACTGTTCTCAAGCTGCGTCACACCAAGGCAGTCAGCGTCGAGCATTTAGCGTCTAGCCAATCAGAGACTTCATTTTGCCCGAGATAAAGTCTCTGATTGACTAGACGGTCAACGCTTGACGCTGACTGTCTTGGTGTGAATGCAGCTTTAGAATATTTCATAAACATATTTAACTAAATTTTTGTTGCCAGATTCAAGAGAACAAGCAATCCAGATGGGAGTAGTAGGCCTCATGGCTGTCAAAGGAACAGAACAACAAATCATTTTCCTAGAGCTGGGGGCCATGTCCCTGGAGACGCTGCCCGAATTCAACGACATTTACGATGGAACTTTTCCCAACTCCTTGCATGAGGAGGTACACGAGGATGTTTCGTACTGCACCATGGTAGAATCTTACCAATTTGTCAAATACCTGCAACAGTTTAACAAACTGCAGGTGGAATGGAGCCATAAAGTTACCATTTTGTAAAAAAAAAAAAATTGAACCCGGAAAAAGGAGGATCGAGTCGAGTTGACTCAGTCCAAATAACGTCTAGCCAATCAGAGACTTCATTTTTCCCGAGGTGAAGTCTCTGATTGGGCAGACGCTCAACGCTTGACGCTGACAGCCTAGGTGTGAATGCGGCTTACATAAACATATTTAACTAAATTTTTATTGCCAAATTCAAGAGAACATGCAAATATTAATTAATACAAAACAGAAAAATTAAACTTATTAGGAATGACAACATCAGTCAACTTTTAATACTCTCTGCAAGTGGCAAGTGGCATGTAATTTACGGAGTTCCTGTCCCTAAAAGGGGGACGTACCTCCTCATCAGAATTGATAAATTTAAAGCCGAATTAACGGGTGACATAAAGTAAAATAGAAAATTAATAAATGAATGAAATAATTAAGATGGGCAGAACTTATCTGCTGAAAAACAGTGGCGGACGAAGTCCGCTCACCGATAGAAGAACTGCCCTGCTTGCTGCGTTTTGATTGGTCGAAGCCAATCGACGCAGAAAGTGGGCGTGGAGATATACTCTGCTGTTAGAATGTGATAGATGGCAGATTGTATTTTTTTGCAGATTTGTATTCGCTGTAGAGAGAGCAGTGAGATTTTTAGAGGTATTATATGGCTTGATTGCATTTGTGCACAGTAGAATGTTTTTGTTAAAAGGTTTGTTGAGTTCAAGTGTAGTATAGGTAGGCCACTTTGGATTTCGCGATTTTTCTTCGGATTTATACCTAAATGTCATGGTGAGATATCGAATTCATTCTAAAATAAATAATACCGAAAAAAATACCTTGGCGATCACTTTTAGTCACCAAAATAAAGAACTGCGCCAAGTGCCCTCCTATACTACACTTGAACCAATGAATTTATTTGTTTATACCAATAACTATTTTGTTTGAGATGTATGTTTTCATTTGATAACTTTTTAAATTGCAATATATGCGGAAAAGTTCCCATGATAACAACAAAATAGGTACACAGGTAATATAGAAGTTATAAAAGATTTCCAGAAAATTAATCTAATTCTAAGATTGTTTTATATGTATATTTAATCTTTGAAATATTTATAGAATATTGTAAATGAGATTTTTCTTAGTGTTTAAAGGTGACTGCATGCCTACAAAGTTTCATTTTTTGTCAGAAGAGACATTTTTTTTCTTTGAAAATATTTTAGTTTTACCATTTCTGTTTTCAAAAATGCTTCTCTTTTCAATTTATGTGCTAGAAAAAATATATTGCTATTTTTCAAAAAGTTGTGTGCTTTAATAGTGATCTGGAAATAACCTTATTGAAACCGGAAGTTGCAAAAAATTTCAACATGTAACTAAATTTCTATTTATTTTCTCTTTTGTTTAATTCGGCATAGTGGTTAGAGGCGGTGCTGTAGATACTGGGTTTGAATTCCATAGAAGACATGGATGTTTGTAAATGTTTATTGCCTTTTTCACCATGGGAGTACTTTAAATAGCTGTAGAGCCGTAAGTCCTCTCGTGAGGTTAGTGGAAGGGGAAGAGAGGGGGGAGACCCTGACATCCCCTCAAAACTGGGGTGGAACCGAGCAAAATTTTGCTGTCGCCTGCATGGTGCTCAAAAGCTAAGGTGAATGACAGGTGTAAAAATCTAGCCCTTAGCTGCGATGAATTTCGAGGAACTTGATTGGATTTTACTGTTGATCAGGTGGAATAAGTAACAACAACAACTAATAATAGTTTTGTAATGTTAGAGTTTTAGCTATACTACTTTAGTGTATTTAATTAAAGGATTTATAACAAAACATTCACATTACAAGTATGCATGGACATTAAGTTGTGTGTTTTAACTTGTCTCTTTTACCTTTTATGTAGTGATAATTTATATTTTACTTTAAAATTCTTCTTAAGAGTTGTGAATAATTTTGTAGAAAATCAATATACAAATAAACATGTAATACAAAATGCTTAATCTGAAAATAAAACTTCTGCTGTTATTATAAGCTGAAAATTGCAAGTGCTTCCTGTTGAAGTTCTGTAGCAAAATTTTTTACATAAAAGTTTTATTTCTGAAAGTTTCAGCACAATATTCATTCATCGAATATTTGATATTACAATTTTAATATTTGGAGTGTAGATTTTGCTTATGCTCAAAACATTCTATAAATGTAAGAACTGCAATTTTAATTAGGGTATTTTTTTTAACATTCCTAAAATTAACAACAATTATGTTCTAAATAAAAATATTATGCATGTATTCAGAGTAATTGGAAAGGTTTTTACTGTTAGAAGAAAAAATGTTCAGTATGTTGGAGTGTCTTTTTTCCTTTTTCTATTTAAAACAGATTTTTGAAGGGGAAAAAAATTAATTTCAGCAAAGTGTGTGTAAAGAAACCATGGAAAATGCATATGTTAGGAAACAAATTTGGTCCAAAAAATAGTTTAGAGTACTCTGGTACATTAGTGGATGGAACTTGACAGAAACATGGTACAAATCTCACCAGTGACGTATGTTACACCGCTGAATGTCACTAGGGTTGTGTTAGTTGCATTTCAGTTGATACTGTAAATTTATTGCAGATCAATGTCACTTTTATATGGAATATGTAGTAAGATAATCCCAGGTACTGTTTCTAGTTCAATTTTCTTAAAACCTGAATCATTCTGCTTCAAGCATGGAGATAGTTTTTTTTTTTTCATTTTTGAGGGATTTTTATAGGGATTGCTGGTACAAGGTTAAGCATTGTGATAGTTAGGTAACAGTATATGTACCTGAAAATAATATGTAGAACTTAAAAACAATTACTAAACTGCACTCTGTTCATGTGTAAAAGAAGTTGATATCATCTGGAAATTTAAGGATACCTGTGAAAAGTAAAGTTTTCAGATAATTTTCAAACTGCAGAGTTATTGTGGAATTGAAATGTGCAACAATATAAACAATTCAATTATCATGAAAGTACAGTTATTGTAACTTTCCATCATTGTTATTCCAATAATAAACACCTTATACATGGTTAAAGATCTTCAGAAAAATATACATCTTTTGTAAATTTCATCTTGCAAAGGCATTAGTTAGAAATTCTCTAATAAATAATTAGTTCCACAGAATTATAAGAATGATGTTAATTTATATAGCATGAAATTGTGTTATCAGAAAATATATTAAATAAGTTAATGTGGCATGTGACAGAAATTCTTTTCATATCTTTAAGATTTTTGTTTGTTTGGAAAAATTGGAATTTGCACGCATAATTTTTTTTTTATCAGATAGTGGCTCTCATCTAAAAAGGTTGACTACCCCTGGTTCAGAGACACAAACCAGAATCATGAACCTAGTTGTCAAATGTGATTTTGATAATGGATAACAATACCAATGCTCGTCATTCTCTGCTCGCTGCTCTTATCGTATACAGGGATGTCTTAAGGCATGGGCCTAGAGTCTCACCCTTGGTGGAGGTCTTGTTTAATTTTTGACCCTGTCTTAATAATGACCAGGTTAATTTTAATGGTCAAATTTTATCATTAATCATTGAACTCATTTAATCAAAATGCGACTAGCGTTTAAGCCAGTTTGTGTTCAGGTTTTTGAGATTGCAAGTCGTGCATATTTATTTGTTTCAGATTATTGTTTGGATGAGTATTTCACAGTGCATGCTACATACTGTCTACTTTTAAAGATCTCTAGTTGGACTTATTTTAAATATAGATGCTCATGGCTGGAAAGAGTCTTTAAGATATCCCTGATCGTACATGCTGGTTTATTCTACCTATTGACATAGTGTTCCAAGTAAAAAAGTAATAAAATCTAAATTTTCATAGAATTACATTTTTTGTTTATGATACAATTATATTTTTAATACAAATAAGAACATTGGTATAATAAAAGTATGCATTCGGAACTGAACTGACCTGAAAACCGTTTTTTTTTTTGGCAAAACTGAACCATATATATGTATATATATTTTTCTTTTAGTTAACTGGAACGAAAAAAATTATGGTTTGGAGTTTTGTCTAGAATCAATCAAGGTAATTGTATAAAATCTTGGATTGTTTCGTATACTATTACTATGATGACTATTTGTATACTATTACTATTACAGTAGTAAGGAATTATGATGTTATTGGAGGTTGTGCTTATAAGAGAAACAATTAAAAATATTGTAAGAAGTTTTAATTTCCTTTGAATTATTCACTTGTATCTTTATTTAATTTTAAGATTTTACTCAGCTATTGGATCATTTTAAAGCAAAATATTATATATATTTCCGTTTAAAAAACTTATGCTGTACCAGAATTTTTAATGCAGCATTACCCTTTCTGCTGAGAATAAGCTAAAATCTTGTTTTCCTATTGTTCTTTTGAAAAGCAAAAAAATTTTTCCCAAAAATTTACAAGTACTTGTCACCTTATTACTTTTAACTTATAGAACATTTATTTTATTTAAATAATTTTATTTTTAATAATACATTTTATAATTTATTTTTAATAATGCATTTTACTATTTACATTGTTTATATATAATAATACATTTTATAATTTTAGCTAATGTAAATAAATTTATGCAGAATAATATATAATACAATTTATATGGAAAATGTGGAATATTTTATTTATGATAAAAATCTAACATAGTAGTACAAATAAATGGGGGTTTTAACCACTTCATATTATATTAATTTTTTTAAGATGAGGACAGAAATATTTGTGCTATATTTTCTCAAAAATATATATTGATTAGCAGTGTAAACATTTTTTGGAGTAAGCAGAAATTTAGTATGTGTGTTGAGCAATTGAAGATCAATTTGTAAATATTTAGTACTTCAAATTATAAATGAAGTCCTAATTGCAGTGTCTTTTATAAAACTACTCAAATACTGTGAAAGTATGTATTAAACAATTTTTTTTAAAACATGCTTAATTACTATTTATTAACACCAGTTTTTATCATTTTTCTTTATTTATTGCTCTCTATTTCTTATTCGCTTAATATATATATTTATTCTATGACATACATTTAATGAAAAAAAGTTTTGGTAAAAATTACGATTTATGTTTTATTTTTATATTTCAAGCATACTTTCCGGGCCAAGAATTGCTGTCATACAAAACAGAACTTGAATAGTTTATTAGAAATACATACAGAGATGGGAAAGAAGCTTTTTTTTCTTTGAATGATCCAAAAAGAAATGCCTCATTTAAAAAAAAAACATCATTTGTGGTGAGTCTACATACTTGTAGTTACTCAAGAAATCTTTTCTTTAATGGACATTGTAACTTGTAACTAGCATATTTGTGCTGATAAAACATAATGCTGTAAAATTTTAAACCAATTACTTCACCAAGAATATAGACCACAATGTGTGATTTGAGTGATAAAGACTTTTCTAATGAACCAAATTTAGAAAAAGATACGCTTATTAATACCAGAGGAAAGAGTTACTACTGTAAAGATTGCATGAGGGCATTTTCTAGCAATAGTTCTTTGAGAAGACATTTACGTATTCATACCAATGACACCCCTTACATTTGTGAAATGTGCAAGAAAGGATTTTCTGAAAGAGGTAAATTAAAAGATCATTATTTGCGTTTACATTCCAATACAAAGCCATTTGTTTGTGAAATTTGCAAAATGGCTTTTGCAAAGGAGTATATATTAAAAAAGCATTTGCAAATTCATTCGAATGAAAAACCATTTGTTTGTGAAATTTGCAAGAAGGCCTTTTCTGTAAAAAATTCTTTAAAAGTGCATATGCGTATTCACACCAATGAGAAACCTTATGTTTGTGAAATTTGCAAGAAGGAATTTTGTGCTACTGGTGGCTTAAGAAGGCATTTGCGTATTCATACAAATGAAAAGCCCTATGTTTGTGACATTTGCAACAAAGCATTTCCAAGTAGTAGTAATTTAAACATGCATTTACGTATTCATACCAAGGAAAAGCCTTATGTTTGTGAAATTTGCAAGAAGGCATTTGGTGTTTTTGGTAGCTTAACAAGGCATTTCCGTGTTCATACAAAAGAAAAGCCTTACGTTTGTGAAATTTGCAACAAAGCATTTTCGGAAAGAAGTACTTTAAAATGTCATTTGCGTGTTCATACTAATGAAAAACCACATGTTTGTGAAACTTGTGGAAAAGCTTTTTCTAGAAGATGTAAGTTAAAAAAACATTTGGGTATTCATGCTAGAGAAAAGCCTTCAGATTGTGAAAGCATTTTCTGAAAAAGGAAAGTGAAAAATTGTTTTCTAATTGATACGAATTAAAACTAACGTGTTTGTTATATTTGCTAGAAGGCATTTTCTGTAATTTATTATTTAAATGCTTATTTATTTATACGAATGAAAAATCGTATGTTTGGGAAATTTGCAGAAAACCATTTTCCAAAGAAGGTATTAGATTAAGATTTTTTGAAATTTTGTAAGAAAACAGAAATCTGTGTTTAATTATATTTCTTATAGTAAATTTTCTGAATGCGCTCAATTTTAGAATATTCTTTTACTGTGTTTTGATTCATAACACACACAATTCCAGATTAAGAAACTTTCAGTGGAAAACATAACATTACTGAAAAGAAATCACTCTGAATAAATTCGAAATACATTTTATACTGGAAATAACAATATATTCCGTTTTAAGAAATTAATGAATCTTGAATGTAGCATTATTAATAAAACTTTTAGCAGTCTTTGATTAGGTTGCACAATTTGTGAAAAATCATTTTCTTATGTTCTTGCTTAAAAATATATTTGTGTGTTCATAGAAAAAAGAAATTTGCTGAAATGCATTTTCTATTAGCGGTGCTTTGAAAAGGCATTTGCCTGCTTTACTTAGGAAAAGGGTTACACTTGTGATGTATGGCAAGGGTGGGGGGAGAAGAAAGAAATAACACTATCTTAGATAATTCTCTGTAGGGTCATTTAATTATTCCTGAAAAATAAGAGCCACATTGGTATTGTTTGTATCTGCTTTTGGCTAACATGATGCTTAATAATAATCAAACAAAATTAATTATTCTTGCATGTATTAATTTTACAAAGAATATAGACATTAAGGAAAGTTGAAGGAATAATTCCTTTTGAGAAACTTCAAATGATAAGTGTTACAAAAATCAAAGTTAATATAATGAAATGTTTCATTCAATGCTCATTTTTTAGAATTATCTCCTTTTTCTGTTCCTCCCGTCCTTTTTTATAACATAATTCTAAAGTTAGACTTTTTTGGAAAGTATATCATTAAATGTTACTGAAAAAAAATGCATATGTGAAACTTTGGATACATTTTAAATGGAAATAAAAAAGTAAATGATATTGTAATAAATCAATAAAATTTTCATTATTCAATCCTTAATAAATATTTAATACTTTCAATGCTTTGTAAATTTTTACTCTTAAATTTGCATATTGGATATTTTATAAAATATTGGTATTGAAAAAGACTATATTGTATATGAGTAGCATATAAATAAGGATAGAAAAATGCTTTTATTTTATGTATGAAGTTAAAGTAAAATGTATTTATTTAAAATTTGTTTTCAAATTCACATTCCACACTAATTTTTACAGTAAATATAAACAAGTAGCAAAATAATGTTCTTATTCAGATTTGATTGTCTTTAAAGAGGCATATTGATAATGTAATTTAATGTATTTTGTATTTTCTCTTGAATAAAAATGTATTGTATTTCATTATATAATGAGTCTCATATTTTTTGTATACTAAAGTGCTGACTGATTTTCTATTTTATTCAGATTAGTGAAAGAATGTATAGTTCTAGAATATTTCTAAGCATTAAAAGCAAGCTATTATTTTAAATATTTGTCATCTAACTATCTTAATTTAGATGCTTATACCTTAGATATAGTTTTCTATTTGAAAATACACTTGTGACAAGGTCGAGTTCTGCACACAAGTTGAACACAAGTCGCATGATGAAAGCAGTTGCATGTTCTCCATTAATTCAAAACAAACTGACACTAGACTTGTACTTGTTCTTACAATTTAGATATAATTTTAAATAAGTAAATTGGGTATATAAGGATGTTCAAGTGTTAAGATTCTTCAAAAAGTTTTTCAAGTTTTTTTTAATAAGTTCTGATACTACAAGTGCATATTTGTATCAAATGCATTTTGTTTACTTATGTGCAATATTATTGATGAAGAATTTTAAAAGAAAGTCTCCCTGTAAAAAGTAAATGTTGGCAGCAGCGAAGCACATGAGCTCATTCGCTGCAAACACTTAATTGTATTTATGGTGTGTCTATGACATCAAGTGAATTTAGCCTATTCCGTATGGATACCTTTTAAAATAATGAGTATTTTAAGCATGATTACTTATATTAGAGAAGAACTAATCTGCTTCTTAACATACATGTATGCACATTTTTGTATTGATATATTTATTTTTTATTTAATTAATATTTGATTGTATATTCGTACTTTTCGAACCCCTGGTATAATATATTCGTGTTATGAATGTATTTTCATATGTTATAAAATCGAATAACATTTATGTTTGCTCAAAAATTTATCATTTTTAATAATATGCCCTATGAATTCATTACAAAAAGTAAAATAATGCTTCTTGTACTAGAACTAATACAAGTTTTTACTGAATTTCAATACTACTGAAAATATGTATGGAAGATCGGAGTGCATTCTAGCTAAGGCAGCAAACATTAAAAAAAATGTAAAATTATTTGACATATACATATATTTAAGATTAGTTTGTATTACTTAGAGAAAGAAAATTTACGAAAAGATATTTCTTTCAACTAAATTTTATTTTTATAGACACTTTTGTAAAAGAAAATGCTGTAAGACAGTCCTTCATTTTATCTTAATATAACATAAATATGTGTATACCAGTTTTAAATCTCAAGTAAATACAAAAGAATTAAACAATGAAACAAGTTTGCATACATGACCACTTGGCTACCACAGTCACTGTGGTAGGTGGAAGTATCGAAATAGTGCTATGTCTGGTGATCTTCGGCAAAACCGTTTAAAGCTTTTTGCCAAACCAGGCCTAAATTGTCACTCTCGAACCACATTTTGACAAAAATATTAGTAAAGTAAAAAGGAAGTACTTTATGAAGCAAAAGTTCAAAATAGATACGTAATGTATGTAAAAGAAAGTATTCATTATATTATCAATTGTCTGTCGAACAAGGTAAAAACCAGACAATCTAAGGGGAATACTCTGGTTCCTTATAGGAAGACATCTATTCGGAAAAAAACCCCGAAATTTCGAGAAAATTTTACATTTTGCATTCCCTAAGGCAGGGGTCGGCAAACAGAGGTTCGCAATCTCTATGTTATTTGTTTCAACCAGTGGTGTTCTTAAATTGTGGTTCGTGAACCCCAGTGTTTCCTGGGGTTTGCAGAAGTTTCATTAAATGTTAAGTATTTTGAATCAAATATTTAATGTGTGTGTTTGTTTTTTCAAGGATTAAGAGCAGCATAAGAGTCAGTCTTAAGATTGTTGAGGAACCTTTAAATCACTTAACTATGTCTTGGAAGTCAGGAAAAAATATTCATAAACTTGTGTGGGGGGAGGGCACGGCGATCATGTGTTTAAATACCTCTGGTATAAACGGTTACATCTCTTCTGACTTCTAGCTATATGAATTATTAAAAAAAAACAGCTGTATCTATTAGAAAATTTCTCCTTTCTAAGTATCAGTAAAAAGATTTTTCTTATTCCTGTCTAAAATTAAAAATTTGACTGGCTTTTGATTCATCCATTAAATTGTTCTTCATAAACAAAGTGTGTTCAGAGAACCAGTGAAAATATTAAAACTAGTTCTAAAGTAGTAAAAGTCTAGTTTATTGATAGAAATGCCGCAATAGAAAGACACTCCTCTAAATACCACAAAATGCGACGTATATAACGCGCACTTTTAACACAAAAAATAAGAGCTAAATTTATGGGTGCACGTTATACGCCGGGTTTACAAATAAGAGCTTTAAAAAATTTAAGAAAACGATGTGCACAGAGAAGAAAATTAGACTTCTGTATATATCGAAATACTGTTTATTTAAAAGAAATGACATACCTTATGAATTCAAAGGGGTGTAATTCCAGAAGAATACTACTATTTTCTAAAGCTTGATAAAATACATGAAGGAAATGACTTAAAAACATAAGAGCATTACAAATGTACATTTCGGGTTTCTTCGTTAAAAAAAAACAGTGCGCGTTATACAGGGAATATACTTAAAAAAAAATTAAAAGTCGGCAGTCTACTGCTTCCAAACTCGCATCAGTGTGGAACTGTTCCGCTGCACACGAGTTTACAAAGGAAAAAAATTTTTAATAGTGTCCACAATTTTGGCTACCATTGTAGGATTGTTATGGGTGCACGCGATCATCCATGGTTTGGGCTCCAACTTACATGTGCTCCAGCTACTTTCGCTATAACACTATACGTTGTTTCAAGAGAACCATACTTATTACTTTTATAAACGAAAAACATCTCAAATATTCATCAGATCTGAAAAGAACTGTTTGTTTCAAAATAAAATCAATAAAAAGGTTGAATCTAAGCTAAAATGCACTCACAAACCTAAAAAAATTAGGTTCAGTTCTATATTTGACCACTGAGATGTTCAAGACTTAGAAAAAGCCTTATGCTCCGAATGAACTTGGAGGAAATTATTAGAAAGTTTCAGAATTTGTGGGACAATGTAAAAATTTTTTTAAACCTTTGGACGTATCTTTTTAACTAGCATCATGCTATTGAAAATTAGGACCATTCGCCTGATAGTGATTTTAAAAATTTCTGACTTCTCTTTGAAATAGAGCAGGTTAGCATAAAGTGTTCGCCAGTCACCGGAAAACCACACTCCGAACACAGCGAAGACTCATGTTTAAATAAAAAATTATGTTCATGTAATATGCTAACATTTTTGATCGCATATTAATCACGACTTTTTTTAATTCTATTGTTTGCCGCTTGTGAGTGTTCATGCTATCAAGAATATAATTAATATATATATATACTGCTTTTTCTTTTCATTCTTCGTTTTTTCTTTCATACCGTTTTATGATATAGGCGTCCTGTTTGATATCTAAGGGATAAATATTCCAAAGATCTGCAGTAGCTTTAGCTAATTTAACTCCATTAATCCCGATTTCAATGCATGCTGGGATAAAAATAAATGTAATTAATTGAGCAATTATGACAATTTCTCGCAAAATGGAATTTAAATTGCAAACGACTGCATTCGATTTTAAATTGATATTTTGGAGATTCTAAAGAACAGGTATACTTTCTCTGCATCCATAAACCAATTATTTTGAGCTGCCCATATAGCAATAACTTCAGGTGTAAAGATTTAAGTACTCTTAGTAAAAATATTTGACCATGTCCTTTCTTAGTAATTGAAGTACTTGATATTTGGTAGAAACGAGTTATGGAAAAATAATCTTGATTTCAGACTGAAATATAGTTAAAGATCTTTACTTCTATCCTGCACTTGATAAATTAATATTTGGAAATAAATTAAGCGATGCCTTGTCAAAAGAAAAGCATAAAGCACTTGCTAGTATTGTTTGTTTAATAAAATTTAACAAAGGGAAGTGGTCACGGATGAAAGGAGTACTACGTTTTAATTGAAATGTGGTTGTTTCAGACAAAATTTTAAAAAAAATTCAAAGTTTATTTCAAATACACTTAATTAAATTACATTGGAAAATAATCTTGTAAAAAATACTATTCAGTGATGTGTGCGCTGGGGCTCTTCAAAGGAAGTACTTTCGCGAGATTTTCGATTTTGAGGGAGCATACTTTAAAATGTTTGGAAGAAAAGTATGAACTGCCCAGGACCCAGTTGCTACTTCAGAATGAAGATAGACTGTGGGATTTTGCTTTTCTTACCGATATATTGTGGAACATTTATTAAATAGTTTAAGATGGCAGGGAAAAAATTAAATTTTTCCTAAACTAGTTGGGTCTCATGTAATCTTTTGTGAATAAAATTTTGCTTTAATTGTCTGGATTTTGAAGAAAAAACATTTCACATCAATGCAGGAAAAATCTACCAAAATTATTAATGCTCCGAGGTGTGATAGGTTAAAAAATTAGTATCCATTTTGTTGGATTCATTCAGTGCCAGATCTGATGATTTTTAAGATGATAAAAAGTGCTGATCTTTACATATATACTTTTTTCAGTTATCTGCAAGTTTTTAATTACTACCCACCTGAAATCGAAATTACTGACCGGCCACCTCACACTACATTGAAATGAAAATGTGAAGAACGTATTTCAACTGTAAGCGATCCGAATTATATTAAAATTTTTGAAATTTGTACTAACACACAATTTCCCAACTTTACACGATTTTATTGTCAAGTATTGTTGTAAATTTGGATTAGCACATATGTTTTTTACTATGAATATAATGTAATCAAAATATCACTCGTCGACACTGGTTTAGCCAAACAAACCAGAATTTTAAACCTTGTTGTCAAATGCGATTTTGATAATGGATTAGAATGTCAATGCTGATCGTTTTCGCTTACAGCTTTTATCGTAAATAGGACGCCTTAAGTCATGGGGCTAGGGCCTTGCCCCTCGGTGGGGGCCTTATTTTGTTCTCAACTCACTCTTAATAAGATCATGTGTGTGTGTGATCCGGTATTTTTAAAGGGTCAAGTATTATTCCCGCATATCCGAAAAACAGGATTTCAAACTGGCAAAAGTCGTAAGACTATTATTAAGTGATGACCATTGTCCATGTCTAGGCTTTGCCCAATACCATAAGCCATCATTCAACCATTTAGAACGAAAATGCGCCATCGGTAGATTTGTTTTGTCTAGGGTTTTTGAGACTGTGAGTCATGCGTAATTATTTGCAAGTTGCCGTTTGAACGAGCATTTGACACTCCATGTTATATACCGTCTACTTAAAAGGTTTCATGTAGGGCCTACTTTTACATAGGGGCCTAGGGACTCAGTCTTACTTGAGTAATGGTCGTACATGCTGATTAATTGTATTCGTTGAAATTCTAAATTTTCTATACAATTACATTCTTTGTTAATGATAGAATTATATTTTAGTACATATAAGAATATACATAAAATAAAAATTATTCTTTCGATTCTGAACCAAATGCCATTATTTTTAGCGGAACTGAACCGTATCTATATTTTATTTTATTTTAGTTAACTGACTCGAAAAAAAATTACGGTTGGAAGCTCTGTCTAGAATCAATCAAGGTAATTGTATAATTCTTTCTTGAATTGTTTTTGTATTCAATTATCATGAATTCAATGATAAGTGAGTTACTTATATTATATCGTAGGTTGTGCTTGTTAGGGTAAATATGAAAAAATATTGTAAAAGTTCCAATTTCCTTTGCATTATTCACTTGTATCTTAATTCAATTTTAAAATTTCCTTCAGATCTTGGATCACACACACATTTTAAATAAATGTATCACATTCATTTCTGTGTTTAAAGGAAATTAGGGTGCACCAGAATTTTTAATACAGCATTACCCACACTGCTGAGATTAAGCTAAAATAATCATTTCTATTATTCCTTTTAAGAGCAAAAAAAAAAATTGAAAAGTATTTTTTTCCAAATATTTACTCCCATAAGTAGTTGTCACCTTATTTCTTTAATACATCTGTTTTATTTAAATAATTTTTTTAATAATACATTTTATAATAGAAAATATTTATTTTTAAGTATACATTTTATTATTTAAATAATTCATTTTTAATACGTTTTTTGTTATTTTTAATTTTAGCTAATGCAAACGGAGTGATTTATACATAAGAAAATCCAACAAAGTAGTACAAGTAAATGAGTTTTCAAACCAATTCATTAGATTTATTTTTTAACATGAGGACAGAAACTTTTGTGCTGTATTTTTCTCAGAAATATAATGATTAGCAGTGTAAAGATTTTTTCTGTAAGCAGAAGTTTGGTATGTGAATATTGAATATTAATTTTGAATATATTAATTTGTAAATATTTAGTACTTGAAATGATAAATGAAGTCCAATTAATGACCGTGCATTTTTTATAAAACCACTTCATACACTGTGAAAGCATGTACAAAACAGTTTTTTAAAATATGCTTAATTACTCTATATTAATACTGGTTTTTGTCATTTTTCTTTTATTTATGATTCTCTTCTCTCTTTTCTTACATATATTTATTATATGACATACCTTTAATGAAATAATTTAGTAAGAATATTAGACGAATATGTTTTTTATTTTTATATTTCAAGCATTCATTCTGGGGTAAGTGAATTGCCAGGTCATACAAAAACCGAACCTGAAATAGACCTTTACTATATGCATGCAGAGATGGAAAGAAGCTTATTATACTTTTAAGAATCCGAAAAAAGAAATGCCTCAGTGTCGTTAGCAACATCATTTAGAGAGCCTATATACTTGTAGTTACTCAAAAATATTTTTTAATAAAGGACATTTTAACATGACACCAGCATATTTTTGCTGATACAATATAATGTTCTTTAATTTGCAATCAATTATTTCACCAATATTGTAGACCACAAATGTACGATTTATAGATAATGACTTTTCTAATCAATCAATTTAAAAAAGGATATTCTTATTCATACCAAAGAACAACATTACTGCTTTTCGTGAAGTTTGGTAAAGAAAACATTTTCTAGCAATAGTTCTTTGATAACACATTTACGTATTCATACCAACTAAAAGTTTTTATTTGTGATATTTGCAAGAAGGCATTTTCTCAAAATAGTAATTTAACAAAACATTTACGTATTCATACGAATGAAACCCTTACATTTGTGAAATATGCAAAGAAAGCATTTTCTGAAAGATGTAAATTAAAAGATCATTATTTGCGTATGCATTAAATGAAAACCGTATGTTTGTGAATATTGCATGATGGCTTTTACAGAAGGGTATATGTTTAAAAGCATTTGCGAATTCATTCGAATGAAAAACCATTTGTTTGTGAAATTTGCATGATGGCTTTTGTAGAGGAGTATACGTTTAAAAACATTTTTAACTATCCATTCGAATGAAAAGCCTTTTGTTTTGAAATTTGCAAGAAAGCATTTGCTATGAACTCTTTAAAAGTACATATGCGTATTCACTGTGGAAAAGCCATATGTTTGTGAAATTTGCAAGAAGGCATTTTGTGTTTCTGGTGGCTTAAAAAGGCATTTTACGTTCATAACGAATGAAAAGCCTTATGTTTTGTGACATTTGCAACAAAGCATTTTCTAACAGCAATAATTTAAACATTCATTCACGTATTCATACGAAGGAAAAGCCTTATGCTTGTGAAACTTGTAAGAAGACATTTTCTCAATCATGTGCTTTAAAAAAGTACATATGCGTATTCACACCAAGGAGAAGCCTTATGTTTGTGAAATTTGCAACAAAGCATTTTTTTCTGAAAGTGGGGCACTTTTAAAATGTCATTTGTTTGTTCATACCAAGGAAAAGCCACATGTTTGTGAAATTTGTAAAAAGGGTTTTCTAGAAGAGATAGGTTAAAAAAACATTTTCATATTCATACCAAAGAAAAGCCTTATGCTGTGAAGTTTGCAAGAAAGCATTTTCTTACAATAGTCATTTGATAACACATTTTACTTTATCTTATAAAATTGAGAAACCTTATGTTTGTAAAACATGCAAGAAAGAATTTGATGAAAAAGATAAATTAAAAATCATTAAGTATTCATACAATTGAAAAGCCTTATGTTTGTGTTTTTTGCATGGTGGCTTATTCAAAAGTGTATACTTTAAGAAAGCATATGCGTATTCATTCGAATGAAAGGCCATATGTTTGTGAATTTTGCATGATGGCTTTTGCAGAAGGGAATATGTTAAAAAAACATTTACGTATCCATTCGGATGAAAAATCTTTTGTTTGTGAAATTTGCATGATGGCTTTTGCAGAAAGGGAAAAATTAAAAGAGCATTTACGTATCCATTTGAATGAAAAGCCTTTTGTTTGTGAAATTTGCAAGAAAACATTTTCTATGAACTATTATTTAAAAGTACATATGCGTGTTCATACCAAGGAAAAGCCATATGTTTGTGAAATTTGCAAGAAGGCATTTTGTGTTTCTGGTGGCTTAAAAAGGCATTTACGTGTTCATACTAATGAAAAGCCTTATGTTTGTGACATTTGCAACAAAGCATTTTCTAACAGCAATAATTTAAACACTCATTCACGTATTCATACTAAGGAAAAGCCTTATGTTTGTGAAATTTGTAAGAAGGCATTTTCTCAATCATGTGCTTTAAAAGTACATATGCGTATTCACACCAAGGAGAAGCCTTACGTTTGTGAAATTTGCAACAAAGCATTTTCTGAAAGAGGCACTTTAAAATATCATTTACGTGTTCACACCAATGAAAAGCCACATGTTTGTGAAATTTGTAAAAAGGGTTTTTCGAGAGGAGATAGGTTAAAAAAACATTTTCATATTCATAAAATTGTGAAAACATTTTCTGAAAGCTGAAAATGAAAAAATTATTTGCGTTTTCATACGAATTAAAACTAACATGTTTATTAAATTTCCTAGAAGGCATTTTCTGTAATTTTTTTTATTTAAATTCTCATTGGCTTTCATACGAATGAAAAGTCGTATGTTTGTGAAATTTGCTAGAAAGTATTTTCTGAAGAAGGTAATTTTTTAAAAAAAGCATTTCTGTGTATTCCCAAATCACATGAAATAAGAGCAGTTCTTTAAAGAGGAATTTGCAGATTAATACTCAAGAAAAGTTTTTGTCCTATACTGTAATATTTATCAAAAAAATGAAATCCTTCTGAATAAATTCTGAATTCCTTTTTAAACAGGAAATAACAATATTTTAAGAAATTAATGAATTTTGATGGTATAATTAGTAATAAAACTCTTAGCAGGCTTTATTTTGTGAAATTTTCAAAAGGCATTTTCTCAAAGAGGTGTCTCAACAATCTATGTATTCTTAATAATGGAAAGCCTTTCATGTGTGAAATTTGCATAAAAACGTTTTGTACAAATATTAATTAAAAGCCTGTATTTCTGTGAAATTTACTATAAATCATTTGTTCAAGTTTTAATTTAAATTTGCATTTGTGTATTCATACCAAAAAAAAGGGGGGTAAATTTCCAAAAAGACATCTTTTTAAAGTTCTTGTTTAAAAGTACATTTGTGTGTTCATAGAAAAAAGGAACTCGCTAATGAAATTTGCCAGAATGCATTTTCTTTAGTCGTGCTTTAAAAGGCATTTGCGTGCTTTACTTAGGGAAAGGGTTATGGGGATAGTAGGGGGAGAAGAAAGAAATAGCACACTATCTTAGATGAGTCTCTATAGGGTCATTTAATTATTCCTGAAAAATAAGAGTCACATTGGTATTGTTTGAATCTGCTTTTGGCTTATATGATTCTTTTATAATAATCAAACAAAAATTAAATATTATTTCAAGTATTAATTTTACAAAGTATAAAAACATTAAGGAAAGTTGTAATAAAGGTTTCTTTTGAGAAACTTCAAATGATAAGTGTTACAGAAATTGAATTAGTATAATGAATGTTTCATCCTGTGTGTTTATTTAAGGATTATCTCTCACTCTCCCCCCTTCATAACATAATTCTAAATTTCTGAAATTTCTCTCTGTAAAGTTTGTTATTAAATGTTACTAGGGAGATAAAATACATATATATAAAACTTTGATACATTTTAATTGAAATAACAAGGTGATATTTCAATAAATTAATACAATTTTCATTGTTCAACTCCTTAATAAATGTTTTAGCTTACGTAAATCCTTATAAGTTTTTACAATTAAAGTTACATGGTTGATATTTTATAAAATATTTGTATTGAAAAAGACTATTTTGTACATGAATATCATAACGATAGAAAATATAGTTTTAATTAATATATAAAGTTATAATAAAATGCAATATTGATTTAAAATTGGTTTTCAAATTCATATTCCTTTGCTAATTTTTACAGTAAATATAAACATGTAGCAAAATAATTTTCTTACTTCAGATTTGAATGGCTTAAAAAAAGGCATATTCATAATGTAATTTAACGTACAGATTTATCTTAAATAAAATGTATTTTATTTCATTATATTGTGTGTATCATTTTTTGTATACTAAAGTGCTGATTGATTTTCTATTTTATGTGGATTAGTGAAATAATATATCTTTCTAAATATTTTTAAATATTAAAAGCAAACTATTATTTCAAATATTTGTCATCTAACTATCTTAATTTAAATGCTTATACCATAGGTACATTTTTTCATTTAAAAAGTAACTTGTGACAGGGTCGAGTTCTGCGTTATGGTCTAAATTCACTTAGGTCACATGATAAATATAATAATGTGTTCTCCATTAATTCAAAACAAACTAACACTAGACTTGTATTTATTCCACTTCTTACAATTTAGATACAGTTTCAAATAAGTAAATTGGGAATTGGGTATAAGGATGCTGAAGTGTTAAAATTCTTCAAAAAGTTTCTCAAGTTTTTTTCAATAAATTCTTGTGTTTAAAACAAGTGTATATTTATATCAAATGCGTTTTGTTTACTTATATGCGTTATTATTGTTGACAAATGTGTTCCTTTTTAAAGAAAGTGCTTCTGCAAAAAGTAAATGTTGGCAACAGCAAAGAACATGAACTGATTAGCTGCAAACACTTGATCGTATTTATGGTGTGTCTATCATGTCACATGAACTTATGAACTGATTAGCTGGAAACTTATGATTGTGATTATCCTGTGTCTCTGACATCACAGGAATTTGGCTCATTCCGTATTCATACCTTTAAAATAAAGAGTATTTTAACCATGATTACTTTTATTAAAGAAGAAGAGTTAATCTGCTTCTTAAAATACGTGTATGCACATTTTTTTATTCAAATGTTTATGTGATTAAAGCTATTTATAAATGTTGAGGATTAGTTATTGTATAAGGAAATTTGTATGCCAGCAAAATGAAAGTTTTTAAAGTTGAAACGAAAAAAAAAAATTGCAGTCCAAACGGGATGATTTTCAAAACGAAGCACTTTTTATTAAAAATAAAATTAAAAATTATTATTCGTTTGCATTGAAGCCACTCTGTTTTAAAATTGTAAAACTATTTGGCTTTTGTATTTATTCTATTATTTTCTCTTACATTAGTTCTTACTACTATCTTTTTCTTCGCTACTTATTCTTCTAATGTTTTTTTCTTAGATCAGTTTTCACTCAATAAAAAGATAATTTAGAATTTTATTTCACTTTGACTTATCTAATTATGATAGCAAGTTTTATAGATCAGGGTAAGATAACTGAAGGATCGAACATTAAAGTATTGCATAGGCATTAATCTAATTTCTTAAACCTTACTGTAGGGTTCTCTGTTGTGTGAGAAATTTCGTATATCTTTTCAATCGTATACTAATATAGGGTGTCTAAAAATTATGGCTACACTTTCAAAATTATTTAAAAATAAACAAAGATTTTCTTTTATGTTTCATGAAGAAAAGATTGTGTTTAATGAAAAAGAAACCAGATAGTACAACATCCACGTTTTCCAACATTCTCCTTTCAGAACAAGCGCAAGTTGTAGCACGGCAATCTGCTACACGTGAGCAGGACTCATTAGCCTAGTGGTCAAAGTAACGAACTCATGACTGGTTCACGTCCTGATGGCTCTGAACACCTCCCCTGTGTAGAAACTGAAGTGTTTTCGTCCCTACCGTCCACGTTTCGATACCCTAAGTCCTCACGTTGACGTGTTGTGAAAGTTTAGAGAGTGGGGTACCATCAAAGCATCGTCCTCATCACTTGGCTTTGTTTTAAAATTAAGACGTCCTTCGCCAACTGCCCTAGGGTAGTTTCAAAGTTTGACGTTAATTATCGCTCATATCTTAATCAATATCACGCACACTGCCATTTTGGTAAAGCATTATCCGATATTCCCTTGTAAATTTTTTAATTGAATTAATAGAATTTTTTGAACGGTTGCATGTTTAAGAACCTTTGAATTGAAAAGAAATGAACGATGTCAACATCAACAATGGTAAATTACATTGTTGACACTCTCTAAACAGAAATTCTCAATAATGAGCAATCTACCAGTATTTCCATCAGTGGCTTCATTCGAATATTTGTGCGTCGATAAAAAAAAAAAGGTGACAGTATAGCAACAATTATTTAGCTTCACTTAGACGGGAAATTGAGATGAACATAGTGCACTATGTGTTGAGTGTGGAGCAATAATCATGAACAATATTTTAATTTCTGCTAAATTAAAAAATGTATATGTATGTGTGTGATCAAGGGTTTTTAGAGTCTCATCCTCCACATCTTCGCAAAAAGTTAAGGGATATTTTTAACATAAACGTGAAAGACTAAATAAAAAAAACATCCTCAAAATATTTTTGCATTCCAACTAATAAACTTTTCTTGAATTTTTTTTCTTGTCAACTATCGAGTTGGTAAGAAATTGGTGAAATGGCAATCGGTGTAAAGGTAATAAAGCTGTATGTTAAAGACATAATGTCTTGAAAATTGGAAAATAAATATCAAAGAAATTGGCATCTTGTCATTCTCTAATACATTCTTTATACAATTAATTGAGATAATCGTATATTTTATAAAGAAACATTTATATTTCCTTTAAAATTCCAGAATGCAATCAAAAGAATCTGGGATCGCCACTTTGGAAGTCTTGGTTCATTACTATACGACTCCTACAGTTCAAGAAAATAAGTCGTTATACAAATTTCTTCCAGAAAGAACTAATGGGAAAAATAAATATTATAAATAATTACATGAAAAAAAACATAAATCTAATTACAAGTACTCAGATCAGATAGTTTAAAAGGAATTCTGTGAAAAATAATTTTATGTGAATCCTAGGAATATAGAAAATTGAGACTTACATTTCTGTGTCAATGATAAATAAGCTAGTATTTTATTACAGCCTTATGTCATTTTCAAATGAGGGTCAATTTCCTACTTTTAATTCTAAATCGCTGTAGTACCTATTATACGCGCGAATAACAGGTACTTCTTAAGTATAGAAAGCACAATATTTTTAAGGGGGATTCAACACGTGTAAAATAGTGTTTCCTATAATTTAAAATAATTTTTTTTAATGAGTGCTCTCGCATAATTTTAAAAGAACTACAACTTAGCCTCACACTGAGTAACGAATTGTGTGATTAAACAAAAACACATATTTGAAGCTAGAACAAAAAATAAGCATGCTAAAAAGATAAATAAGAATGAATGTATGAAAATTTGAATAAAAATTATAACAGGAAAACAATAGCAGTAGTGAGTTATGTGCTCTTTCGGGTTGTTGAACAACATGAAACAAATAAATCAATAGAAAAAAATTACCTTAAATATCATCTATAAATAAAATATACAGTGGTGGGGCCAAAATTGTGAACACTTCTTAAAATTATGTTTTTAAGTTTGTATGCTTATAGAAAAAGTTTACGTTGCACAAAATGTAAAGTATTTTATATCGTTTTAAAGAGAATTTAATACAAAAAAGAAAATTCAAATATTTGCATTGAAGAAAAGGTTATTTTGGAATAACTGTCAATATACATTAGATACTCTTGATAACAATGAGTTATCAGAACGTAGTGAGGTTGTCTTTATTCTTTATTACAGATTCACATCGATGTTTCATTTAAGCTGAAAATAGTTTTAAACTCCTCCTTCGTTATTACATGATGCCAGGAAGCAATTATATTCTTAATTAGTTCTTTTTTTTTATTTCATGGATACCTCATTTGACAAGAGTTTTCAAACGGTCCCGCAAGTTTTCGATACGATCGAGGTCAGACTGTTTCCTGGGCCAGGATAACAAGGATATTTAGTCAAAAGGCAATGACATCAAATAAAAGAGTAGATTGACACGTGTGACGAGAAAGTGGTATTTCCTTTGTTAAAATTAGATAACAGGTGGGTAGTTCAGTAACTCTCTCTCTCTCTCTACATCTGAGACCGAAAGTTTTGTTTAAGAAATCAGGAGGCAAATTTATTTTTAAAAAAGGAGAAAGCCGAAAAGGTGCACCACATCTGTTGATGACAGAAAACAAAAATACTATGTTTCAGGGATAAAAAGAATTTAATGGACATCCATCACACACACACACAGAAGTAATCTGAGTGATGCTTGTGTTTCTGTCAGTTCAAAAACAATCAGGAATAGATTAGAAAATATAAGTCTAAAAAGTTGAATTCCACGAAAAAAGCCGTATCTCAATTTACAGCAGGGCTAAAAGGGACTGTAGTGGGCAATGTAGCACATTAATTGGAGAAATGATTATTGGTCACAAGTTATATAGAGGGACGAAACTAAAATATCGTTATTCTGCAGTGATAGCCTAAAATATGTAAGACGTAGAATAGCAGAAATTCTGCATCCAGGCAACTGTGAAGCACACACATAGCTTTATCATTTAGTCATGCATATCAGCAGATGGTATCGGTCGCCTTCATATCATCGATGGGACACTGAATGTCATAAAATACATTGACAGCATTCTAGAACCCAAACTTCTGCCTTCCATCAGAGTACCAACAATGCTTCATTCTTTTTTCAGCAAGATTCTGCTCCTTGCCACACAGTAATTGAAAGATTGGTACCGTTCCAAGATCATTGAGTTGTTGTCCTGGTCAGGAAACAGTCCTGACATTGAACGTATTGAAAACTTGTGGCACTGTTTGAAAACTCTTGTCCGAATGAGATACCCATGAAATAAAAAGGAACTAATTGAGGATATAATTGTTTCCTGACATCATGTAATAACGAAGGAAAAGCTTAAAGCTACTTTCAGCTCAATGAAACATCGATGTGAAGCTGTAATAAAGAATAAAGGCAACCTCACTAAGCTCTGATAACTCATTGCTATCATGAGTATTTAATGTTTATAGACAGTTATTTCAGCATAATTCTTTGTGTGTTGTAAATATTTGAATTTGCTTTTTTGTATTGAATTCAATGTTAAATTCTTTTTAAAATAATATAAAACACTTTGTATTTTGTGCAACGTAAAATTTTCTATAAGCATACAAACTTAAAATTTTAAAAAGTTTCCATAATTTTGGCCACCATTGTATATATATAGCAAAAGCCTTTCACGAAATACTTCCATAAATGGCATACATTAGGTAGCCCTTAACGAAAGAAGAAATGAAATTAGTATTTAACAGAGAGAATCAGCAAAATATATCTAAAACAGATAAAAAAAAAAGGCCTATATTGAATTGCCATGATGAGCAAAAGTACTGAAAAAGAAACGCAAATTGTGTTGCCAAAAATATTAAATTTTTTAAACAATAATTTTTTAAAAATATTTTCCCTCAAAAAATAATTGTAATTTTGATGCAAAGGACCAACAAATGTATAAATACAATGTTAAATATCTGCATTGATGATGGAAGATACGTATTTCATACAATTATTTATAGTACAGTAGCAAAAATATGGGTATTTACTTATAACGTCGAATGGAAAAACGTCGCCAAATGGCTCGACCTGTCTGAAAATAAAACCATTTTTACGCCTGTTCAAACACAATAATTTTGACAGAGCTTGCTTGAAAATTACTCCCTTTATAGTTTGTACTGTTCAAGCTTCCAATAATCTTAATCGAAAATAGATTGAGCTTTAATTGATCAATAGGCTCAATTCATGATGACACATGATAAAAACAAATCTCGTGTTTTTCATTGAATTCAAACAAAACTAATTGTACTTGTTGTTCTATTTATAAATCTCAGATAAAAATATATTTAGGTAAAAAAAAGATTTTTTAAAAATAAAAAAAATAGTATTGTATGCTTATACTTTTAAATAAAATGCATTTTGTATACAATGTACTTTTTAAAGAGAAAGTTTCAAAAGAGCAAAACTTGGCAACACTGGAGCGCGTGAACTGATTAGCTGGAAATACAAGATAGTTCATTCAT
>BMAU01013710.1:0-11834 GCA_019973935.1 Trichonephila clavipes
GGGAGACAACAAGGGGTCCAAGACATTTTGTCTTTTCTTTAACTTTATTTTAAACTTTAACAAAAATTAATTAAAAAGGTAGCTATTCTAACAGATAGGTTTTTGTGATGTCGGTAACGCCTTCGCTCGCGCACCTCTGTGTTTTTCTCCTTTTCGTTTTCTCTCTTTTCTAATTCTTAAAAGTTTCTGTTACAGTTCGTGTTTCACTTAGCTGCGCCTGCGCGCGAAGACTGCTTGGCTTTGGCTGCATGCCACAACCGGCCAACCTTGACTGTACGCTGTCCGCAGCGGTACGTCCTCCTTTTTTTCTTTTTCATCGAGACCAGGAGAATCTGAAATATACAAAAAAAAGACGGAACAGACAAGGACTATACAACAAATACACAAAGGTTTAAAATATCATAATTCTGCTGAACTGGACAGTTTCTCCATCATGTGAAGGCACCTCTTCGACATCAGGAAGGTTCCACAGGAAAACACATTGTGCTTGCACAGGCATGGCATGATTCTGAGATGACGATAAGTATGGTAGGATGAATGGAATCATTTATTTTTGCTATCTTGGTCGTTATCAGTTCCATCAGGCATAAGAACGTCTTTTTAATGAGTTCTTTGGTTGAACGCATCGATATTTTCCTCTCTAGAGTTCTGGACGTCTGTTCAAAACGATCTTTCTTTTTCCTCGTTTCCTGCCAGGGCTGGAAGATTCTTCGAACATTACAAACCGTCTTTGTTTACTCTTCATAGGTGAAGGGGGTGGGAGCGGGAGATAAAATTCCACGGAACTCGTTTTCATGGCACCATTGACTTTCTTACACAATACTATATCAGAACATTTTCTCTTTACAATACTCAATTTTTAACTTAGTACTCTTAATTTTATTACATTTATAATCCTTAATTAGAGAACTCAAATCATTTCTAGTAAAGTTTTTAAAGTGGCAAATCATAACTAGAGGTTTTTATCACACTTGAAACAGACAACAACACTAGGATAAGCGATAAGCACTCCAAAAAGGATTCACTTCTCATTCAATAAGACATCGCTCTTTGCGTGGCCTAATTTCTTTATTTCAGCACTGCTGGTATACCCGTTCTTCGCACGGGGTGAACTGAAAAAGTTAAACACAGATTGAAGGATAAAGAAGTTTTAATGAGTTAATTTTAGTGAATTGCAAATTAAACAAAAAAAGCTTTTCATATCTCAGCTGAAGAAAAAGAAAAAGAAAAAAATACCTTTGTTAAATTTAAGATCTCAATCTAATAGCTGATAAAAAAGGATTTTTTTAATGTTTATAACTCCCCGTAAAACTCTTGAGGGTTGATTTGAAAAATACCTCCCTAAGCTGATCTCTGCTCAGCAAAAGTAACAACACATTGAGTTAAAGTTTTTCTGATTTAAAAAATTGTAAATAATTTATAACTGAAGTGTCATACATTAATATAAGTTTCTGTTGAATTTATTTTATGTGTGAAAAATTGTAATACTCTCGCAAGCAACACGTTTCCTTAAATACAATGGCGATTTAATGGAAAAAATAGCGAAATGTTGACCCAATAGTCAAGTTGGCAAATGTCTAGCTACTTTCATAGCTCAAACTTTATTAGAGCTTTGTAAGACGCCGTGTAGGAGAGCGATGCACGTTAATGCTTTATCTACCGCATTATGATCTACAGAAATTTTTTCATGCAATATTTTTTAGGTCACTACATTGAAAATTAAGGGACAGCTACATAAACAAAATACTCCACTTAGGGAAATTTAATCGGTTAGAGCTAATAAATTAATTAAATATATTCCACTGTAAAATTAATTATATACACCATTCACTTAAAATAAATAGTCAAATCGTTATCTAAAGTCTCCATAAACATAAGACACATAGGAAGAATTTTGACGTTAACTATTTTTGGGGCACAAAATGATAATCTTTCCACAATCTGCTGAAAACGCTCGCAGCTGAAAATGTAATATTTGCTACAAAACTATTTGCCTTCCCCGCTAAAATACTCATCATAGAACCCGTGCCATCATATATCTTGGAAGAGTGGATTTCAAAGAATATTCCAGCTAAGTATTGGTAGAATATTCCTGCTAAATTGGTGTGGCATGGTAGTTAGGAGAAGGGGGTGCCAGCTCAGGTGTTGTCCACGTCACTTGACCATGGTTCAAAATTATGTGGTCCGTCGCCAAAAGCCCTGATGTAGCTGAACAGTGCGACGTTAATATTCACTCACTGAAAAAAATACAGTACAGTAGTTATAACTATTTTTATACATAAAAATGCAATATCTGCTTATTCAATTAAAATTATAGCATTATAATTAATTACTAACCACACAAACAAATTTTGAAAATTTATCCAAATGATGTAGTGTGAAAGAGAAAGTTTATTCAGACAGACAACAAATGCGTCTTATATGCATATAGATTTGTTTGAATTCTTGTGTATTATTACTTTTGTAAGCTTCATGACATACTTTATGGTGTACCAGTATTTTAAAGCTGACTGAGCAACAGCAACATTTAGCTGGGTATAGCTAGTTATAACATAAAATTAAATCTTAAAAAGATATCAAAAATAAAAGACGACTCAATATTTTGAATAAATCAGTATAAACATTTTCATACAAACACAATATATATATATTGTAAAATATTTATTTTGCTATTTGCATTTCAGACAGACATCAAACAAAATTTTAAAAATTGTCAAAAACAGATAAAAAAACATATTTAAGAAAAATACCACTGACTAATTTTGCCAAAGACATCGCAATGTGCAAAAAAATATTTGCAGTACATAATAACCAAAAAAAATAATGTAAGTACTAAAATATAAAAAAATAAAAATTATATATTGAATTAATTAAGGATTACTCTGAGGGAAATATAAAACAGGCTAAGATAATACTCATAATATTAATTTCATATTGGTTGGCTACTCATTTTTGGCATGATTTTGAAATCACGCCAAATTGGTATGTTGCGGCCAGTCTAATGTTATAGTAATGCACAGAATTAAAGGTACTTACGTATTATTGCAACCTATTGGTGACATTATACAAAATGAAGCACATGATTGCCAATTCAACGCATACAAAGTTGGGATTGCCAAAGTGGCGAGTTTTTTGAACGTTGGCGACTGTGCAAAAATACCCAAGTACTAAAAAATTATCCAAAGTATATATATATATATCCCGAGCATAAAAATAAATTGAAAAATGAAGTACAATACTAACATTAACTGACATAAAAAGAACTGAATTAACTTTATCAATGCAAAAGCATAATTTGAAAATATAAGGTATTTACTTATAACCCGAACCTTTTGGCGACATTATATGAAACAAAGCACATGACTCGCAATTCAGCATATATATGACGTGCGAAATCAGGGTTGCCAACTTGGTAAGTTATTTTGAATGTTGGCGATTGTTAGGATAGCACATAGGTGCCAAAATAATTTATCTTACCACTACCTGCTTCCTCAACATACTTCATTTTTGGCATGATTCTGAAATCACGCCAAATTGGTATGTTGCGGCCAGTCTAATGTTATAGTAATGTACAGAATTAGAGGTACTTATGTATTATTGCAAACTATTGGTGACATTATACAAAATGAAGCACATGATTGCTTATTCAACTCACACAAAGTTGGAATTGCCAAAGTGGCGAGTTGTCTTGAACGTTGGCGATTGTGCAATAATACGCAAGTACTACAAAAATTATCCAAAGTATATATATATCCCGAGCATAAAAATAAATTGAAAAAATGAAGTACAATACTAACATTAACCGACATAAAAAGAACTGAACTAACTTTATCAATGCAAAAGCATAATTTGAAAAATAAGGTACTTACATATAACCGCAACTTATTGGCGATATATGAAACGAAGCACGACTCAAAATTCAACATATATATATGACATGTAAAATCGGGGTTGCCAACTTGGCAAGTTATTTTGAATGTTGGCGATAGCCAGGATAGTACATAAGTTCAAAAATAATTTATCTATGACCACCTGCTTCCTCAACAGGTATTTAAGCCATTTGTCTGTTTTTGCTCATTCTCTGATGCCTATTCAGTTTGATATGTAATTACTACCAGCACTGCTTGCTTGGGCAGTATATGATTTTCTGCATGGCAATTTTTATGCACTGAAGCCAATAGTTTACCCTTAAAGGTTAAAATAAAGACACATGAAATTGCAAAGAACCATATTATTGGATCAGAAGTGTAGTATGGGGAGCTACTTGGCGCAGTCTTTTATTTTGGTTACTAAAAGTGGTCTCCAAGGTACTTTTTTCGTAATTATTTATTTAGAATGAATTCGATATCTCACCGTGACATTTAGATAAAAATCCGAAGAAAATCGCCGTCAAAGTGCCCCCTATATACTACATTTAAACCGAACTGAAATATAATCCTTATCAATGAGAAGTTTTAGTTTGTCAAAATTATAATCTTCGCATTCTAAAGAAATAATAAATAAGTTGTAATTTGCAAACCAAAATCACGCACATAAACATCCCGCGATAATACTAATAAATGTTGCCAAAACAACAAAACAAAGTTTTAGTTGTTGAAAGAATTATCCTTAAAAAATTATTATTCGAAAAATAATTCCCTTATTAAATATCAAAGAATAGAAAAATTGAATAAATACTCCAACCGATAAACAAAAAGCTACAGTAAAAATATGTAATAATCTTGAAAAACTGCATGTGTAAAGTATAAATTGTCCACTTAGTGAAACGTGACTACATATGATGACGTCATAACACTGGAAAATCACTTAAAAATTGAAATTTAAAAAATTTGGAAGGAATTATGAACGCCAAACCTGTTTACTGCACAAGTGATACCTTTCTTGCGACTTTATGTAATTTTGTGTACGTGTACAAGTTTCACGTTATTTGGGTGTCTGGATCTCCGAGTTATGAGGGAACAGACAAACGAAGAAACAAATGCGTCTTATATATATATAGATATACACTTTGGGATGTATAATAATAAATTCTTCGGTCAAGGTCGGTGATATTGCCGTTCGAACACTTAAGCCGGGAGAGTGTTGATTAAGAGAAAGATTTATCGGTTGAACTTCTACCATACACTGTTCACCAAAACATGAACTTAATGTTATTATTTCTTCGGAAGGTGTTTGCACTCTAATTAGTGAGGAATTTAAAACTGGGATCTGGCAACCTGAATCGATCAAGGCTGTTACGGGCCGATTTTCTACAAAAATGTTTACATATTGTAGCTGTTAAGTGCGAACTCATCGCTATTTTGTTTTTCGCTCTCGACTTTCAAAGTATTCAACGTTTATCTCTATTATGGATGTGGCTGTTAGATTATTTAAGCTTAAAAATGCTTCTCACAGTCTCTTGCGTAATGAGATGAATCACCGCATATATATAGCAATTTTTATTTTCTCTTTCAAGATTTTGGGGATAGTTCTCTTAATCTCTGGTTTAAAGTTTCGTGATCTATTTTTAAAGGGGTCTTGGGTATATCCATAAGTAATAGGAGTTTTCTTACGTGATCCGCCTCTAGATGAAATATAAATATCGCACTCTTTTAGCTAAATCAATAGGCCTAAACCAATCTTCTGCTTCTCGAATGCCAATATGAGTTACAGTTTCCTTATTTAAAGTTTCAAATAATTTATTAGAAATTATAAGATCACATAGAGATTCAAAGGAATTAACTTTTCTTAGCGAACAATAATATTGGAAGTTTGCCGTTAATCTTGCAGCAAATTAGATGTATGTCTCACCTGATGATTTTACAGCATTTTTAAATGAGTTTAAACACTCGCGAGGGGTTAATTGGAATTCTCTGAGTACTATAAGGATTTTAGTTTTTCATAGTCATTTAATTCCTCTTCTTTAATATACAATAAGACATTATGAGCTCTTTCGCCCAGAAGATTTATTAAAATTTCAGATTTATATTCGTCATTTATTTTCTTGGATAAAAATGCGCGTTCTAATGATTGGAAGAACAGATTAAAATTTTCAGATCTGGTGGGAACAGGAAGAGATAAAGTTTTAATACTTTTTATCATATTTTTCTATGTTAGTTTCGAACTGTTTTTCTCCGACTTTAGCTGCAGGATTTAAACTTAATGCTTCATTTTTAGCCGTTTGAAGTTCGACTTCTTTTTCTAATTGAGCTAACTGTAGTTTAGCAAGTTCAATTTTTCTGTTTTTCTAAATCCCTTTCGTTTCGTGATACCCTCTCATCTATACAGTTTCTAATTAAAAGTTTTACCTCCTCAAGAGCGTTTTTTATGCATTTTAGAAAAATATGGAAAGATCCTACCTTTTTTTCTAGCTCCCTTGTTGCTCGCACGTACGATGTATCCAATAATTGAAGAAAAACGTTGATTACAGATCTCACCTCTTCGCAGGTTATATTTTGAAATTATTAGCAGGACACCTCTTCGCAGGTGTTTATGGAATAGTTCCAACCTCTACACAGGCGGAATATTCATCGAAAAATTCAACCTCTACACAGGTTGAACGAAGTTTCAAAAAATGGCGGCGTCTCCTCCAGGGACGGCTTTTGTTTCCACGTTCCAAACTTTGATCAAAATCGAAATTTTTCGATCCCGGCCTCTACACAGGCGGAGTATTCATGCTGAGTTCAAACCTCTACACAGGTTGAACGAAGTTTCCCAAAATGGCGGAGCGTCTCCTTCACGGACGCTTTGTTCATTGTCCAGACTTTGGTCTCAAATCGAAATTTTTTCGATCCCGACCGAGCCCCCCATAATTTGTGGGAGACAACAAGGCAGGTCCCAAGACATTTGTCTTTTCTTTAACTTTATTTTAAACTTGAACAAAAAATTAATTAAAAAGGTAGCTATTCTAACAGATAGGTTTTTGTGATGTCGGTAACGTTTCGCCCTGCGCACCTCTGTGCTTTTCTCCTCCCTTTCGCTTTCTCTCTCTTTTCTAATTCTTAAAAGTTTCTGTTACAGTTCGTGTTTCACTCTAGCTGCGCCCTGCGCGCGAACTGCCTTTGGCTGCATGCCACATATATATAGATATCTATTGAAATTACTATTTTTACGAAGGAAGAATCTGAAATAATCAAGAATGAGGGTATACAGGGCGAAACTGTGTTATATTGTATATGTGTGACATGCATTACGGAAGCAAGTTTGACACGAAATGAACAGAAAATTTGAGTTCAAGGAAAAGAAATGAATAAATAGAAATGAGAAATGAGAATTATTGTACTTTTAATTAAATTTAAGCAATAAAAATTCATAAAAAAACTTAGAAGAATTTCAAATACAAAATGTATGTAGCATTGGAGCAAATTACCACAGATATTCTTCTCTTACATCGAATTATTTTATCTAAATAAATAAATTACTATTGTATTTAAAATAAATTACTCTCTTGTATTTTCTTTATAAATTTGCTTACAATGAAGTAATTGAATTAAAGTAACTCCAAACTTTTATTTTTAAAAGATAGTCAGAATATTTAATTTTTAAAACTACCGTACTAAAAAACTAATTCCAAATGATTCTAAGCAAATATACATCGATTGCAGCCAATAAGTGGACACAGTTAATACGGTAGAATCAGTACCTAACATTTTATTGAATTTAATGAACCGATTGTTAAAAATAGCCTCTGCAACTAAGGTTCTTTCTAAAGAAAGAAAGCAGTCCAGTGTGGAAATATCAAATTTATGTTAGAGCACTTATCTCGGCCCGAAAGGTTGAAGACGTAAGAGGGTTTGGGAAAAAGCAGACAGGATTTTAAAAATAGTTACTTTTATTCTATCTTTGACACTTTATGGAAACATATAACTTTATAGCTTAACTCTGGAAGCAATCTATCTCATTACTGTGTGGTGTGGCAGTAGTTAGAGTAGGTGTCGAGAAAGCTCAGGTGTCGTCCTCGCCACTTGACCATGGTTCGAAATTACGAGGTCTGTCACCCAAGGCCCTCGAGTAACTAAACAGTGCGGCGTTAATATTCACTTTCTCACTCATTCACTGGGAACAATCAAAAACTAACACTTAATCTGGCAGATAAGATTATTGAAAATCACGCTCTTTGTGCAAACCTTCTCGAATCCTAGTCGCTTGGTAAGCTCAATGATATTTATTTCCACACTCCTGGTGGAGTCTACGACAAATATTAATTTCAGGTCGCATGACGTCTCAGTCACAATTCACCTTTTCTTGCTTTTAGATTCACGATTAACCGTTTTTCATATACCAGGGTTGAAATAGAAGTTGCATTTGCATAAAATTAAGTCATCTCTACGGAAAGCGATTTTAAACTAAAAACCACAGCTAAAGAATCTTTTTCTCAAAGAGGATTAACAGAAGAACCTGAATAGTACCCGTTATAAAACTTATCAGAAGTTAATTTTTTAAAGAATCCGCGACCATAGATTTAATATACAATAAAAATTTGATCACCATATCTTATCCCAGTTCTAAAATCCCTATAAGACAACATTGAGAGCAACTTGCTGATTCCTTCGTGTTTAGCACTTCTACCAAAAAAAAAATGAGGATTTTTAAAATACTATATAATATATATATTGAGGAGACAACAAGGGTCCAATACGTTTCTCTTATGGTTTATTTTAACATTAAACAAAAATTAATTAAAGGTAGATAAGTTTTTACAGATAAGTTTGACGATGATATTCAGAAGGTAACGCCTGCTCGCGCACCTCTCGCGTTCTCCTTTCTCTTCTAATTCTAAGTTTTTCTCAAGAGTCTCTGTTTTACAGTTTCAGTTCTGCTTTTACTTTGATGCGCCTGCGCGCGAAGACTGTGTTTTGCTTTTGGCTGCATGCCACAAACGGCCAGCCTGACCGTACGCTGTCGCAGCGGTATTTCCATGGAGACCAGAGGAGAATCTCAGAACATACAAAAAAAAAACGGAACAGACAAAGGACTATACGACAAATATATGAGATTAAACATATCATAATTTTTGTTGAACTAGACAGTTTCTCCATCATGTGAAGGCACCTCTTCGACATCCGGAAGGTTCACAGGAAAACATTGTTTTTCACAGGCATAAGAACGTCTTTTTAACAAGTTGATCTTTGGTTGAACGCATCGATATTTTCCTCTGTAGAGTTCTGGACGTCTGTTCAAAAACGATTTCTCTTTTTCCTTCACGTTTCACTGCCAGGCTCAAAAATTTTTCGGAGCAACACAAACCGTCGATGTTCACTCTTCATAGGTAATGGGTTAGGTGAGCGGAGATAAATTCCACAGAACTCGTTTTTCATGGCACCATTGGCTTTCTTACACAATACTATATCAGAACATTTTCTCTTACAATACTCAATTTTAACTTAGTAATCTTAATTTTATTACATTTATAATCTTAATTAGAGAACTCGAAATCATTTCTAGTATTAAAGTTTTTAACATGTGATAAATCATAACTAGAAGGGTTTTTATCACATTTGCAACAGAAACATTTGGAAATTAGAAAACACCACAATCTGCCCAAAGAGGATCCACTTTCACTCAATAAAACATCGCTCTTTGCGTGGCCTAGTTTCTTTATTTCAGAATATACACTGGGATGTATAATAAATTCTTCGGTCAAGGTCGGTGATATTGCCGTTCTCACACTTAAGCTAGGAGAGTGTTGATCAAGAGAGAAATATTTATGGGTTTAACTTCTACCATTTGCTGTTCGCCAAAACATGAACTTAATGTTATGATTTCTTCGGAAGGTGTTTGCACTCTAATTAGTGAGGAATTTAAAACTGTGATCTGGCAACCTGAATCAATCAATGCTGTTACGGGCTGATTTTCCACAAAAATGTTTACGTATTGAAGATTTGCGCATTCATCGCTATTTTTTTTTTCGCTCTCTCTTTCAAAGTATTCACGATTATTCTATTATGGATGTGGTCATTAGATTCTTTAGGTTTAAAACGCTTCTCACAGTCTCTTGCGCAATGAGATGAATCACCGCATATAAAGCAATTTTTATTTTCTCTTTCAAGATATTGGGGATAGTTCTCTTTAATCTCTTTGGTTTTAAAGTTTTGTGATCTATTTTTAAAGGGGTCTTGGGTATATCCATAAGTAATAGGAATTTCTTTATGTGATCCGCTTCTAGATGAATATAAATATCACACTCTTTAAGCTAAATCAATAGGCCTAAACCAATCTTCTGCTTCTCGAATGCCAATATGAGTTGCAGTTTCCTTATTTAAAGTTTCAAATAATTTATCAGAAATTATAAAGATCACATGATTCAAAGGAATTAACTTTTCTTAACAGACAATAATATTGGAAGTTTTGCCGTCAATCTTGCAACAAATTGGATGTATGTCTCGCCTGATGATTTTACAGCATTTTTAAATGAGTTTAAACACTCGCGAGGGGTTAATTGGAATTCTCTGAGTACTATAGATTTTAGTTTTTCACTAGTCATTTAATTCCTCTTCTTTTAATATACAGTAAGACGTTATGAGCTCTTTCATAGAAGATTTATTAAAATTTCAGATTTATATTCGTCATTTATTTTCTTGGTTAAAAATGCGCGTTCTAATGATTGGAAGAACAGATTAAAATTTTTTCAGATCTGGTGGGAACAGGAAGAGATAAAGTTTTATACTTTTATCATATTTTCTATGTTAGTTTCGAACTGTTTTCTTCGACTTTAGCTGCAGGATTTAAACTTAATGCTTTATTTTTAGCTAATTGAAGTTCGATTTCTTTTTCTAATTTTGCTAACTGAAGTTTCGCGAGCTCAATTTTTGTTCTGAAGTTACCTCTCTTTCGTTTTGCGATCTCTCTCATCTATACAGTTTTGGATTAAAGGTTTAACGAAATCTGGATCACTTTCAAATGTACTACTGTTCTCAATTTTAGTCTTTAGTTTAACTATAGTGTCAGTACTTTCCACAGTACCGTCTAGCTCCTCAACAACTCTTATGAGATCCTCTTTAAGGCGTTTTTTTATACATTTATAAAAATTTAGAAAGATCCTACCTTTTTTTTTTTTTTTTTCTGGCTCCCTTGTTGCTCGCACATTACGATGTATCCAATAAAAGAAAAAACGTTGTGAATCCACTGATTTCACCTCTTCGCAGGTTATATCGTTAGATGAAAAATAGTTCTTGAAATTGTTCAAATTGTCACCTCTTCGCAGGTGTTTGTGAGTGGTTCCAACACTTGTGATTTTCGTCGATGGTTTTCAACCTCTACACAGGCGGAATGTGTTGTCGATGGTTCGTTGAAAAATACACCTCTACAAAGGTTATTTTGTTATTTGTTCCGACCTCTACACAGGCGGAATATTTGTCGATGGTTCGTTGAAAAATACACCTCTACACAGGTTATTTTGTTATTTGTTCCGACCTCTACACAGGCGGAATGAAGTTGAAAAATTCAGCCCTCACGGGTTGAACGAAGTTTCCGAAAAATGGCGGCGCGTCTCCTTCACGGACGCTGTTGTTCATTGTCCAGACTTTGGTTCAAAATCGAAATTTTATCTATCTCCAGCCGAGCCCCCATAATTTGTGGGAGACAACAAAGGGGGTCCAATATGTTTCTCTTATAGTTTTATTTAACATTAAACAAAAATTAATTAAAAAGGTAGATAAGTTTTTTACAGATAAGTTTGACGATGATATTCAGAGGTAACGCCTGCTCGCGCACCTCTCGTTCTCCTTTCTCTCTCTAATTCTAAGTTTTTCTCAAGAGTCTCTGTTTTTACAGTTTCAGTTCTGCTTTACTTTGATGCGCCTGCGCGCGAAGACTGTGTTTTGCTTTTGGCTGCATGCCACATATATATATATATA
>BMAU01013713.1:0-12825 GCA_019973935.1 Trichonephila clavipes
TGCGGTTTTCGACCCAAGTGCTCGACAGTTCACCAACTGCTCAGAGTAACGGAGTTGATTCACAGTGGCTTTGCCAAGCACGAGGCCACGGGTATACTTTTTCTGGACATAGCCAAAGCCTTCGATAAAATTTGGCACAATGGCTTTCTAATCAAGCTCATACGACTTGACTTTCCTCCCCTCCTGATCAAGTCCATTCATAGTTTTCTCTCCGACCGTTCATTCCGAGTGAGAGTAGATAAAACGCTCTCCTCGCCTCGACCAATCAGAAGCGGCCTTCCGCAAGGAAGTCTAAGTTCGCCTCTATTATTCACTCTATACGTAAATGATATGCCGCAAACTGATCTATCGCATTTAGCAATGTTTGCCGATGATACTGCAATTATCACGCAGAATAAGAGATTTTCCGTTGTGATCTCTAATCTGCAACATTACATATCCTTGCTAGAACTCTGGCTTACAGACTGGAAAATAAAAGTTAACGCCAGTAAAAGTGCTTGCCTCATGTTTACGAGTAGACCCCGACTGCCAGTCGGTTTAACTCCCGTCCAAATTTTTGGCCAACCCGTACCCTGGGTACGTGTTGCAAAGTACCTAGGGTTGTTTTTAGACGTAAAATTAACTTTTGCCCACCACATAGAACAGACTCGCAAAAAAGCGCAGGCTGTTCATGCCGTTCTTAAACGGCTTATCTCCCGAAGGAGTAAACTTGCGATCCGGCATAAGGTTTTGCTCTATAAATCAATAATCCTGACCGGTCATGTCATACGGATCACAAATTTGGGGAACTGCCGGCATGTGCCATTTAAAGAAGCTACACACGCTGACGAACTCATTTTTGAGGCAAATTGTTAATGCTCCTTGGTTCGTACGCAATGAAGTCATTTATCGTGATTTAAAAATTAAACCATTTTTACCTCATATAAAGGACCTTTCTAAAAGGTTCTTTGATAAACTTCCTTCTGTTCCCAATGAATTAATTAGTAACCAGCCTGCATACGACCCCGCAGTGCCATCGTCTCAAAAGCGCCCCAGAGCGCTTCTTGAGCAAGAATTCATTAATTTCCCCCAAGCCAAAAGGCTTAGGGTTCAAATTTAGCTTATTGATCATTGGGAACTTATTTTAAATTTTAAATAACTTAATATTTAACTTAAACTTCCTACTTAAAGATAAAAACGCTCTCTTTAAATAAGTAATTCCTAGCTCCGTGTCGAGAGTCGCGGAATTAACGTTTTTCCGAAGCAATGTTCACCGCGGTCGGAATCCGGGCGGGTAACCTCGCTGTCGCTGTCTGTCACTGGGCATATGGCTCGCGAAGCGAGCCTCCATCCCATATCATAACCTGTGAATGGCGCCTGAGGAAGTAAATTGTCCTTGATTACGAGAGACACTCTGGTTTTCGTTGAAAGAAGAGAGATGCGGTTAAATCAAAATTCGAAGTTAAAAGTTCTTCCTGAAAAAGCTGTGGGGGTTCTTTATGATTTGAGAAGTGAACTGGCACTTGGCTGGCTGCCCTGAAAAGTTAAGATAACAAAATTGAATGGGAAGGTAGCCTGTGTGTGGGTATGCAGTATATGTCAAATAGAAAATTTAGATTAAGTTATAGAAAAAATTCGAAAGTAAAGTAAAAAATTAGCAGTTCATTTGCCAGAAGGCAAATGAGGTTATTAAATGTTAGGGAGGATTATAGGAGTCAAGGAGAATTCTCCTTGGTCTTTTAGTATTGTCATGGGGAGTATAATTTTCGAGATTAATGATGTGATAGTTATTTGTTTGAGGTAATGAGTCAAAAAAGTTTATGGCAATCTTTTGAATATAATTTTTAAAATTCTGAAGTTTTAATGCCTTGTAGATATCTGCATTTCTCATGTACATATTTGCATGAACAATCATGCGAATAGTTTTATTCTGGGAAATTTCAAGAATTTTTTAAGTTGCTTTTAGCGGCATATCCCCACACAGGACAACCATAACTCAAGATGGGCCGCAGTGTAGAGAAGTACCTTATTATCTCTAGTCATTGTAGAATCCCGGCAAATTAATGGGTAGATTAGTCTTAAAGCATTCCGGAATTTGTTACGCACATGTAAAATGTGTTGTTTCCAAGTAAGTTTACTATCAAGTAAGAGTCCTAGGTATATTGTGTTTTGAGACCATTGGAGTGGTGTGGAGTATAGTGTTGGCGGTGTTGCAGCTTTTCGTTTCCTTGTGAACAGCACTGCTACTGTTTTTTCTACATTTAGTTTAATTCTCCATGTATTAAAGTATGTTTCTAGTAGTTTTAAGTGATTATTTAAATGTTTAGTGATGGATTTGTGATTTTTGAAAGTGGTAGCTATGGCAGTATCATCCGCATAAATGTTAAGACTTGTGTGTGGATGTGTTGGTATATCGTTAATGTACATATTAAATATGATTGGACCAAGCAAGCTACCTTGCGGGGCCCCTAGATTGACTTTATAGATATTTGATAGAGAATCTTTAACTCGGACTTGATAAGATCTGTTAGTAAGATAAGAGTTGATTAGGTGTATGAGAGCATGTGGGAAATTGTTAGTTATAAGTTTGTAAATTAGTCCACCAATCCAGACCCGATCAAAAGCTTTCTGAATGTCCAGAAAAACAGCTCCAGTGGATCTGCCTCTCTGGCACCCAGAAGCAATTTTTTCAGTCAGTCTTAGGAGTGGGTGGCATGTAGAGAGTCTCTTTGTGAAACCAAATTGGTTTGGGTTAATAAAGTTAGATTCTGAAATGAAGGTGTTAATCCTATTAAGTATAATGTGCTCAGTAATTTTACTGAGGGAGGATAGAAGGCAGATAGGTCTATAGCTTGAAGGTTGATGATTATTTTTGCCTGGTTTTTTAATTGGGAAAATTATTGCATTTTTCCAGTTGTTAGGAAAGTGCCTAAGTTTGAGAATTTTGTTAATTAGGAAGGTGAGAGTTAGAATGGCTTTAAAAGGAAGCTTTTTAATCATTTTATTAGTGATCTTGTCAGCGCCTGGAGATTTATTATTTTTTAAATTTTTTGCATAATTAATTATTTCAATTGGATCTGTTGGAAAAGGAGGCGGGTTAGAAAAGAAATTTTCCAACGTATTCGTTACTATTGTATCGATATTAGTAGTAAAATTTGTCGGTCTAATGTTATCAGTGAAGTTACCTTGAAAAGTTTCAGCTAATAATTCTGCTTTTTGCTCATCGGTGATTGCTGTATTATTTAAAGTTGGGATATCTGATCTTTTTTTGCGGAAATATTTTTGAGAGAGTATTGTCTTGTGTGTTCATCGCTTCAAGTTTAATTTTCCATGTTTGATCTGAGAATTTTTTAAGCTCTTTTTTAATTATTTTTTGCAGTCTATTGTAGTTTGTTTTGTGAGTGGGATTTAATGTGTTTTGGAATGTTTTTCTAGCTTTATTTTTCTGTCTTATGAGGTTTTGAATGTGTTGTGGAGTGTAGGTGTGATTCTTGTTTGTGATTGGTCGGGAGGCGTGTTCGTAGGCGGAGCGGACAGCTTCGGTGAAAAAATTGATTTTGTTTTCTAAGATGTTTGGATTTGTAATTTTTTCAAAGTCCGAAATATGAATATTATTTTTAATGTATTCTGAAAATTTAGACCAACAGGTGGTAACTGCTCTAGAATTGTCATTGTGGATATTTTTGTTAAAAGAAAAGTTAAGGATGACTGGGTTATGATCAGAAGAGAGTTCCGGAATGGAGAGAATTGTGTAGGGGTATTGAAAATTATTAATGAGAGCGAAATCCAGAGTATTAGCCGAATTGCTCCCGAACCTGGTCGGGGAGTCGGGGAATGCAATTTCTATATCTAGTATGTCAGTAAAATTTTTAAGTTGATTTCCCCGAATGGAATTATTGGAGCAGTTCCAGGCGTTGTGTGTGGCATTAAAATTGCCAAAGATCACACAACTACTGTTGATCTGAATTAAATTTTCGATGTCGAGAGTGAAGAGTCTATTGTCTGAACTTGGGGGAATGTAGATACTAATAATTGTGAGGGGATTGAAGTTTGGAGGATTAATCGTAACAATGGTAGCTTCGGTGTATTGGAGTTGTGGTGTTTGTGTGTTAAAGTGATTGATAGAGTTTTTGATCATTATAAGAGTACCTCCACCGACAGCGTGTCCTTCCGCAATGCGGTCGTTTCTGTAACAGGTGTAGTTTGCAACTCTTATGTTGTGTATAGGTCTCAGTTTTGTTTCTTGAATAAGTATTATATCGGGGGAGTACTTCTCTACAAAAAGTTTAAATTCATTTATTTTAGAAAGTATGCCTTTTGCATTCCATGAACACAAACTCAGGCCAATCATAGTTCGACTAATCATCGTCAAAATCGATAATTGCCTCGAAAAGGGCGTGTAATTCTTTTTTAAGTTGTTCTTTGTTTTTTGGTTTCTTAGATTTTACAGGTGGAGGGGGTGGGGGGATACTTACTGCATTACCGATATGTTGGGTAAGCATAGAGAGGGCTGGGATTGTTTGCTGGAGCGTTTGGGTAATGAAGTTCATGTCAAAGGTTCCGTTGTTGTTGAAATTAATTGAAGGGGGGTTCGGTAAGGTAGATAGATTGGCCTGGTTTGTTACTAAAGCAGCAGGATTTCCTTTGACTTGTGGTGCCATCTGGTGTGAATTAGTAGAGTTGGAGGTTTTTGCGGCTTGAGAATATGAAGTTCCGGGTCTAACAATGCTGTTTACTGTGTTAGTGTAAGTGTTTAACTTTTCTTGTGAACCTTTACGGGGTTTAGGGAATTTAGGGCAGCCTGAGTAATTAGCCATATGTCCATAAGTTTCGCAGTTTATGCAATAGGGTTTTTCAACTCGTTCAATTTCACATTCGCGCGTTTGGTGAGCATCACCACATTTTAGGCACCTTGGCGTGATGTGACAATTTTCCGCTGTATGGTGGAAACGGTTACAAGAGTAGCATTGGGTGACCCCTTTGCCATCGTAACCGTCCACAGTGACGTTCATAAAGCTGACTTTTTTTAATTCAAAGATTTTAGCGTTAAAGATGTTCCTAGGTAGTGATACAAGAAAAATGGGGAGAGGTTGTTTGGAGATTCGGCCGATAAGTTGTGAGACTTTACCTACCGTAAATCCTAATTCCACAAGGTCGTTTTCAATGTCTTTAGGGTTGGAGTTTCTGGGAAGCCCCTTAATAACAACTTTAATTGGTCTTTCGGCTTTTGGTTTAATTGCATAGTATTGGAATTTGAGTTCATCAAGTTTATGAAGTAACTCCCGTCTTTCTTCGTTAGTGTCCGTTAACAGTTTAATGTATTCTCCGGTGAGTTTACTGCGCAGTTCGGGGTAAATATCATTAAGAGTTTTCATTTGTAATCTGTGGTCCTTTGAGTATTTAAGAAAAACTGGAGGTGGGAGATTCTTGGCTCCAGGGTTGTTAGCTTTAGGCAATAAAGTGGTGTTTTTATTAGTGTTAGTTCGAGAAGATTCTGCTGCTTTAGTATCCTTGGGTTTTAGGTTATTAAATCTATTTTGCAAATTAATTTTAAATTTTTCTTTGTAAGTTAGATTATTTTTAGAAATTTTACCGGGGGGAGGAGTAGTAAAACCATCCTCCTCCTTCCTTTTAGTAGGTTGAGATTTAACTGGTGAAGAAGTAGGGGTTTCATGCACAGGGCAGCCAGGGGTATCACAATAAGGTAAAGTGCCAAATTCACTCACCGCTTTGTCCAGTAGATCTTCATAGAGGGTGCATTGTTTGATCATCTCAACAAATGTGGGGTCGTGTTCATCTTGGGCATTCGATTGCTTGAGAGTTGTGATCATGTTTTCAAATCCTTGGACAATGAGAGTGTAGCGACGGATGTCGGCCTTGGTTGCTTCTAATTTAGCACAAGAGGTTTGTCCGATCGGTCTTTCCGGGGTCGATTTACCAGAGTGTGGGAGAGAAATATTTTGGTAGTCCATGTCCGTAGGGAGTTCGTCGTTCGAGGCCATAGTCGTCAGGGAGAAATTGTAATTGTTATCAGGAAGTCGACTCAGCTCTAAAAAGAGCTATAAGTACGACCTAGTGAGTGCGCGGAAAAGCCAGAAGTGAGAGCTCGCTCGGAGAACGTGCTATCTGCTCGGTGTCAAACCTTCCAATCAGGGAGGGTGACCTCATTGGATTCAGTTGTGCGGTGTTCACGCTTCAGCTTTCCTTTTCGGCCACCAGATGGAGGCACTATGCTATACTATCTTGAGCTTCTCTTAAAATTCGTTTCACGTCCAGCAATCATTAATTAAATCGTTCCATCGAACGACCGCTTATATTTTTGAGAACTGGACATTCCATATCTACTTCTATCAATTATTATTCATGATTGTATCACATATATGACTTCATTGCGTCATTTTTTCCCCCTAAAACCGCATTGTATATTTTTCTATCTTGTTTATTCCTTCCCCTACCCCCTTTCTCACCGGCAAAGTGCAAGTTGGTTCATTTAAATTTTTATTCAAAATTTTTACTCTCCCCCTCTTTTGCATGAGATCTTAGAATTTTTATTCAAGATCTCCTTGTCTCGGGTCGTTTATTTTCGGATCGACCCAATCCATTTCCACGCCCACTTTTTTGCGAGCGATGGCTTCGGCCAATCAGATCGCAGGAAAGTGGAGCGGCTGTCCCTCCGGTCGACAGATTCACTCTGTCGCCGTTCCAGCAGAATTATTTTTATTAAAGAAAAAGGCACCTGCGAGCTCCACGACCTCTCGAATTATCATGAGCGAATCAAGCGATTATATGGAACTTTCGCCGACAAAATTTGACCAAGTTTCCGCCTGCGAGAAACTTAGAGATACTGTCACAGGCATCTCAGCTCTTCACTTATCAATTCACGGGATGGACGGACGTTCTCCCAGCCCCAGAAATTCATTCATGGACATGTACGTTTCCGGCAAACAGACCATGATCAGGAGAAAGGAGGAGATGGTAAGTGAGCTTAAAACCCTCCCACCATGTACTATCTCAGACTGCCAGGATCATAAGATTCCCTCTACCTCGGTAGAAGAGGAAAATAATTTTGTACCCTCCCCTCCTGTTAATGAAAATAAGATTGAAAATAAAATTAAAATCAATAGCAAATCTAAAAAAAATTTAGCAAAAAACATAAACAGAAAGGTAAGGATTCTACGGAAGAGTTTATCTTTCCCAAAAAGACGGCCAGACCGATCTCTCCTACCTCTACCCAGGACCCCATAGAAACTAACAATAGTTTCTCCTATCTTGAACAGGATGTCGAGCATCCTCCTTCGATTGAAACAGTAACTACCGAAGTAGTTACACCCAATATCCCCCCACCCTATAATGCTTAAAATCAAAAATAATTTTAGAGAGCAAATAAAATGCATCTCAGAAAAATTCCCTAATTTACGTAATAGAATTGTTAATGACGTAGTAAAAATGTTCTCCACCGACCATGAAGAATACAGAAAACTTAAACACTTTTTAGAGACGGATAATGATTTCGAATTTTACATTCTCAAACGCCAAAAAGATAAACCAATTAAAGCCGTTATTAAAGGCCTCCCTAATTCTGCTTTAATTACTGATATCACTAATGACTTAAAATTAATCGGATTCAATATAGATAGCTGCACGCAACTAATCTCCAAAAGAACTAAAAAATCCCTCCCATATTTCCTAATTACTTTACCAAGAAACGATTTAAACAGTAAAATTTTTGACATCAAAAAGTTGGGTTATTTGCAGGTGAAAGTAGAAGGTTACCTCGTTAGAGGAATAACCCAATGCTTCAACTGCAATAACTTCTACCATACTGCCGCGAATTGTTTTATGAAACCAAGATGCCTTAAATGCGGTAAAGACCATGCCACACGAAATTGTCACATCAAAGAACGACAAGAAAACCCATTTTGTATCAACTGCCAGGACTTTGGTCACTCGGCATGTTACACTAAATGTCCCAAATTCCCCCAACCCAAAAAAGGCACTGCCTTTTCCGACCCGATTAAAAGAAAAAATTTCTCAAGCAAATGGACAAAAGAGGGAATTTCCTTCGCTAACGTTGTTAGCGGAGAAATCCCCAATCAGATCCCCTCCGAAACCGAAAACCTAACTGCAAATAAAAAGGAAGACTCTTCCAGTGGATTCCTTACCCAAGATAATAACAGTTCAGATTTTTCCCAAGTTTTGGAACTTTTTAATACTATCTCAAACCTCGTAAAGAAAACCCCCAAAATCCTCGACCTTCTCTCTAAATTTAAAACAGCAAATTCCGACGAAGAAAAAACCTGCCTTCTGGCAGAAGCTATAATGAACAATATTTAAATTTCCCTATTATTCTTAATTGTAACTTTTATTTTTCTCCCCTTAACTTTTTAAAATTCTCTCAAAATAATCGAATTTCTCTTTTATTAAATTTAAAGTCACTTTCTATTTCAAAGTACATGATTTCAATCTTAAAAGCTCACTGCCATCCTCCAATCAACGATCGCTCCATAGCCAACGCCTCCTGCACTGCCATTGGACCTCCTCCTCTGAAGTCACGTCCCTCTCTTCAAGCCCAAGTTTCCAAAACCATGAAAATCAGAGTCCCAGATAGAGGATAGAAGAATGCTGACGCATTCTAGATTCCTGGTTACAAAATCATCCGTCAATCATCCGTCATCCAGCAGAATTGTTCTGCCCATTTTTATTAAATCTTTTAAATTTAAATTTATGTAATCCCATTATTTCGATCAGCATCGAGATTTTCTCACCGACGATCGCTGAGAGACACGCTTGAGTACGGTCGCGTCATCTATACGCTCCGTACCTTTTCTTCGTTCAACGTCCCATTCTTAACCACGCATTAATCTTTTGGAGGCAACTGAGCCAGTCGTCCTATAGCTCTTTTCAGGGCTGAAAGGATAGAAGGCCATAGAACTCTGCGAACTCCTCGGAATTAATTTTTAATCCCCTCCATAGAGACAAACTTCACATCGTCAGCTGGAACGCCGACGGTTTTCAACATAGAATTCAAGAACTAGAGAATTATATCAACGACAATAGCCCGGACATAATTGCCCTCCAAGAAACTAATCTCCGCCCCTGCATCGACCTCAATATCCCAAATTATTCAACTCACAGGAATGACAGACTCACCCACCGTGGTGGCGGGACTGCCATCCTCGTCAAAAATTCTATTGCCCACCACGTCATAAATATCTACACCACAGCCGTCAACATCACAGCCATAGAAATCGAAGGACCCACCAACAACACCACAGTATGCTCCCTATACAGATCTCCCAGTTCACCTATCAATAGTTTCATCCCGGACCTCATTAAGATATTCAGGAACCAAGCACAATGCATTGTAGTCGGCGACTACAATGCGAGGCACTCAACCTGGAATCCAAACCGCCATGGGAACACTGCAGGAACAAGAATCTTCCATTACGCCAACACGTGCGGACTTGTCATCTCAGCACCCACTGATTTCACGAGAATACCCCAACAGCAAAACCACCAACCTTCAGTCATCGATCTAGGCGTCTCCTGCGGAATCAACAGCATCGCAGTTGAATCCAGATATGACCTATCAAGTGACCATAACCCTGTCCACTTTGTCGTCAAATTTAACTTCAAAACTAGCCACCACCTAAACTGTAAAACCATCACAAACTGGAATAAATTTCAAGATATCCTCTCCACCACAATAGCCGGTAACCCCCCAATTAATAATACCGAAGAAATAGATGAAGCAATCAGCAAACTAAACTACAACATCCACACCGCCCTCAATCAATCAAGTAAATTTAAATCCATGAAGCAGGACTTCACCCTCGTCCCGTACGCAACCAGGATGAAAATCAGGGGAAAAAACAGGCTTCGCAAACTCTGGCAACAAAACCGCTACCCACCCCTGAAAACCGAACTAAACCGCCTCCAAAGAGACATTAAAAAAGACCTGCTCAACATCAAACAGCGAGAGTGGGATGACGCCCTCGTCGAATGCAGCCACACGAACGACTCGCTACACAAACTCATTGCCAGAGCGAAGAAGAAACCTGTTATCTATCCCCCCTGCTCGGATTCCAAGGCCTAGTCTACGGGACAAGAGAAAAAGCCGACCTGTTCGTGGATACACTAGAAGACTCTTTTCAAGAAAATATAAGACCCTACGATGACGACCACATCGATAAAGTGGACAGAACAGTCGGAAGATTCCTTCGAAATAACATCCCGATCTATCCGCCTCTCACATCCCCCCAAGAAATATGTGAAATAATCAAGAAACTAAAAAATAAAAAAGCCTCTGGGCAAGATCAAATAAGAAATATAGCGCTGAAATCTCTACCTATCAATGCCATCACTCACCTCACAAAAATAATCAATAGATGCCTGATATATAACCACTTCCCCAAACCCTGGAAACACACAATACTAACAATGATCCCTAAACCCGGCAAAGACCAAAAGTTTCCTCTCAATTTTCGACCCATCAGCCTCATCTCATCCATAGGAAAAATTTACGAAAAAATTCTCCTAAAAAGAATTGAAAAATACACCCTGGACAATAGCATCATCCCAGAAATCCAACACGGATTCCGGAAAGAAACCTCCACATGCCATCAACTCCTCAGAGCAACTAACATAATTATATCTGGATTCAACAACCACGCAACCACTGGTGGAATTTTTCTAGATGTGGAAAAAGCCTTCGATCGTCTATGGCACAACGGACTCATTTTCAAAATGATAAATCTGAACTACCCTCCCTACCTGGTACATAAAATATCCGACTACCTCCATAATAGAACCTTCCAAGTGAAAATTCAAGCAACAATATCCAAAATAGGCCATATTCAAGCCGGAAGCCCTCAGGGATCCTTACTCAGCCCGATCCTCTACAATATCTACACCTATGACTTCCCTACCTCTCCACTGGTCGACATCTGTCTCTTTGCGGACGATGCCGCCATCCTAAGCCAACAAGACACCCCGCAGAAAGTAAGAGCATCACTCCAGAAATACTTGAAGAAACTCAAAAAATGGTTAACTCTCTGGCGCATCTCAATTAACACTTCAAAATCAAAAGCAATCGTCTTCAAAAAAGGCGCATACAAGAACACCCTCCAACCCCTCAAGCTCTTCAGAAACAATATAGACTGGCATGACGAAGTCGATTATCTAGGCGTTACCCTAGATAAAAAATTAACCTTTAAAAGCCACCTGGAAAAAATCACTTGCAAATTTAAAAACCGCCTCCAAGCTCTCCACAATCTCCTATCGAAAAATTCGAAATTATCTACCAACAATAAAAGGAAAATTTATATGCAATATCTTCTCCCAATCCTAACTTATGCTTCACAGATTAAGGGGATTAACATCAAATAGAAACCTCGACCGCATCCAAATTCTACAGAACAGAGCACTGCGCCTCATCTTAAACGCCCCCATCTACATCAAACGGATCCATATCCACAAAGACCTAAAAATCCCAGCCCTCACATCCAGAATAAAAAAAATTGGCCACTGCATTCTACGAACAAGTTAACGCCCACTCCAACAGCCTCATCAATATCCAAGCTGCCATGGACGCTCAGAGAACTCACAACATGCCTATCCAAACAACTCACCTAAGAAGAAGATTCTAAAATAGACAATCAGTTGATACCCGAATTTCCCCCACCCCGTTTTCAAACGAAACGAAGCCCATCATTCATGAAACGTTTCCTCAAAACGAAACGGAATTCATTCTTCCTTCCCTCCAGTGACGTCACTCCTGCTCCAGCCCTTACTCTCCTCCCCTCTCTCGGAGGGTGAAATTTTTCTTGGGTTACCTAGCAATAGGGAACCGTTTCTCCCGTGTCTCTCTCAGAGCCACACTTGTTTTTGTTTCTTTCAAGGCACACAGACGGAGAAAAAACGCTTCTTAGCGTTGGCGCTCCAAAAACGAATCATCCTAGGAATGGACTTGATCGGGGGAGGGAAGTCAAGTCGTATGAGCTTGATTAATAAGCCATCGTGCCAAATTTTATCAAGGCTTTGGCTATGTCCAGAAATAGTATACCCGTGGCCTCGTGCTTGGCGAAGCCACTATGAATCAACTCCGTTACTCTGAGCAGTTGATGAACTGTCGAGCACTTGGGTCGAAAACCGCACTGCTGAGGAATAATAAAATTAAAAGCAGCGCAGTGTTGATTCAGACGTTGCAAAAGCACAAATTCGTATACTTTGCTCAAACAAGAAAGTAATGAGATTGGACGGTAGTTAGAGGGTAAAGCCGAATCTTTATCCGGCTTTAGGATAGGAATGACCACGGCAGTTTTCCATGCATTTGGGAAATAGTTGTTTTTAAAAAGTTGATTTATCAACAGAGTGATAAATAGAAGGAATTTAAGGGGGAGGTTTTTAATCATACGATTAGAAATCTGATCAAGTCCGGGGAATTTCCTGGGCTTGAGTCTCTGTACGTAAGATAAGACTTCCGTTGGAGTGGTGGGTTGAATTTCTTGAACGCGTGTGGGGTATTGATGAAGTTAGTAACTTCATCGTGTATGCGTTGGTCGAAAAGTTCTCGACCAACAACGTGATTGGGTTCGAACTGATCTTGCAAACTGTCTGCGATAACCTCCGCCTTTTCAATAGGGGTTATCGCGATACTGCCAAGTGCCCCTTTCAAGGGGGGAATGGATTGAAAAGGCTTACGTAAAAGGGAGGATTTCCTCCAAAGAGTGTTGTCAATGGGCGATAATGCCTTTATGTGCTTTTCCCACTGGACGCGGGAATATGCTTGGATATCCTTTGCTATCTCACGACTGAGGGTACGGAATTGAGAATAAATACTAGGAC
>BMAU01013714.1:0-10427 GCA_019973935.1 Trichonephila clavipes
TATATATATATATATATATATATATATATATATATATATATATTAGTAACTTTCGAATTTTTAGATTGAACTTTCGAATTTTTTTAGATTGAACTTTCAGATTTTTTTAACTTGAACTTTCAGATCTTTAGCTTGAACTTTCAATGATTTTTTAACTTGAACTTTTTCAGATTTTTTAGCCCACTGAACCTTCGGATTTTTTAGCTTGAACTTTCTGGATTTTAGATAATTTTTGATTTGAACTTTCGGATCTCAAATATTTTTTGATTTGAACTTTCGGATCAGGAATTGATATTTTCTACCTTTTACAGCTATTTTAAAGATGGGTGCACTCATCCCGGGAGCTTCCGAAGGTTCACTTTATATTATGCACTAAATTGTTTTTAAATTCCTAATATTGCAATATCTTTCGGGAACATGATGGCGCAGTTTCAGTTTTATTTTTCAAGAAGTATAATGATTTAATTCTAACTTTTAAACTTAAAGTATAATGGTTCAATTTTAACCTTTTAAACTTTCCTTCCTTCACAGAAATCTGAAAATCTGTCCATAAACTAACTTACCAGAGTTTGCAATAGGGGGAAGGTTGGCGCCATCAAACTAGTTTAACCCACACTTATCGGTCCTAAGTCCGAGAGTTTCGCACTTGGTTGATGTTTTATAAATTCTTTTATTCTTTATTTTATAATTCTTTAATTTTGTTTGAAAATGATGGAACATTATCTTTTATATTCGCCATTGATATTCTGAAATGTTTTGGTATTTTGTGATTCATATATTTCAATTTTTAAATTGATAATTGTAATTGTTTTTATATATTTAAATATATATATATATAATCCAATATAAAAAAATTTCAATATATAATTATATACATATACATACACATATATATAAATTTATATATATGTATACATATACACAAAAATATAAAAATAAACAGATAGTTATATACCTAAGATAACGGACTCCAATATATATATATAGAGAGAGAGAGAGATGGGAGTCCGAATAGAATCTTCGAATAAAAATCAGACTCTTCAAAAGTCGGGATTTTAAATTGGCGAGTAGTTGTCTAGGGGTAAGTATTAAGGTTAGTGATGAATTAATGAAATCTAAGTCATTTAAACGCAGATACTTCATTTAAGTAAAAATAATTTATTTCAAGTTAAAGGGAATATTTACAAAGGGAAAGAGACATGCAGAAATTTGATTAATTTATTTTACAAATGCCAGGCCATTGACCATCAGGTCATTAGGCAACGGGCTCTCCAATACCTTTTACAATGCAGTTAAGATCATTCAGTGCGGAGCACTCGTCCAAATGAGCGACAGTCATTTCTTGTCTAGTATCACACAAAACGCAGATAGGTGAAATCACTAAATTAAAACCAAGAAACAGATGAGCACAAAGGCAGTCGTCATGCGGATTTAAAAAGTCTAGAGTTAGCCGCTAGCAGCAGCACGGAAGGAGAACTTGGAATACAACGTAGGGATTTCGCACATGAGTGTGTACTCCAAGGCTTATGCACGAAGCTGCAGCGTGCACAGCTGCAAGGCGAAGATTGATTCCTTAAAAAATGCTTTTAATTTCCAGTTTGGCAGAGATGAAGTGTCAGGTCTCTGCGAAAGTTCTGAAGGATACCCGTTCCCCTTTTTGCCAAAAGTCTGCCCCTCATTTCCCCAAAGACCACAGTGGGATGATACCCATTGAAAGACGATCTTTCCTTTTATCTTTCCCAGGAGTTCTCTACAGTTCTGCACACGTAAGCAATTTATTCTCATTATAGTTGGACAAAGCCTGAAGGGAGCAGAGAAGTAGAATCTGGAAAGGAGTGCACAGCTCAACTTTCAATGGGGGAAGGGCAGGCTGGCTGGGAAGGGTGCTGAAGGGCTATATGTATAGCTGCAACCTCGCCCATCGAAAGTGAGTTGTCAAAGGGCCGGCGTGTAAATAGAAGGAGAAAGAGGTGACTAAAAACACCAATGCCAGCACCGCGGGCAAAGTCAAAGAGTGAGCCATCTGTGTAAATGTGAAGCCGCTCCTCCGGTGGGAGGCTGGGTATTGATGAGTTTCCAAAGCTATAGCGTGAAGAGCGGTGTGGACTTAGATCACGTTTCTCTCACATTCAAGAACAAGGTCCCCATCTGATGTCGAGTGGGTTCGTAGTCAGTGGAGTTAGCAGACATGAATTCAAAAGGGCACATCATTAATGACTTTATATTGAATGTTCTCACGAACACATTGAATAAAGCCCTTTTGAGTGCTTAAGACTGCGTCGCTCCATCGGGAATCATAGTCCCGCCAGAATGGATTATTTGGGAGTCACAATAAGTCTATTGAAGAGAATAAGCGGCATTCTTCTCAATTATAACCAGTGAATGGCTGAAGGTCGCAAAGTAACTGCATGGCAGAGTGCTGGAGTAGTTTGCTAACTCCATGCGTGATCATCACGAGAGCCTGGTTATGGAAAGTGTCAAGAAGCTTTCTAGCGTTCTCTGAGGCAGAGATCCAGCACCTCTTTGCAATAATTTAGAACTGGTTGGATATATGTCTTGTAAGTTGTATTTAAGGTGCATCCCTATTGCATCCCCATTTAACTCCGGTCAATCGTTTAAGAATGGAGAGTTGCTTTCTTGCCAGAGCTAAGCGACAAGCTCAGCATGTTTGGTCCATTTCAATTTGTTATCAAGAGCGCAACCCACATAAATTGAAACATCACTCTGTTGAACAGGCATACCATCATAAACGCAATCAGGGGACTGAATGGTTGTCTATTTAAAGTGAAGAACTGACAAGTAGTCTTCTTTAGGTTTACAGTCGTGTTGTTTTCAATGCGCCAAAGGTGTAATCTTTCCAACGGTCGAGATTTAGGATGGTATTTACGTTTGGACCCCCGAGTCCCTCTTTGGTGTGCTGCACCAGATAGGCAAAGAGATTAGTTTTGGTTAGTTGAAAGTTGAGTTTTTACCTTTAGGAGACAGGGAATTTAATTACCTTTCTCATGCTTGGACTGAAGTACGCTGCTCGGGTGCGAAATGCGCAAAAAACGTGATGCGGAACGAACCGGTGATGAGGGTTGAAGTAGGCCTCTGCGCAAAAAATTGACTCAAGCCGGCGCTCCGCAGCCCGGGCAGGTATATGGCGCTGCTTCCGGGAAATGCAGGTAGCTTGGCATGTTAGTACCTGCTGATAGATTGAAATTTGAAGCAATTATTGGATCAGATCTTTTTGGAACAAGCATCATGTAAGTTTCACTAAAGAAGGAGTTAAATTCAACAAATAGGAGAATCATGCACTGCTTATGCAAATATCTGCTGAAAATCTTCCAAGAAGCACTAGACCTACGTCATGTTGATAATCGTCAAATCGAAGAAGGAACTTGAAAAGTAAATTCAAGACTACAAGCCAAGAAACAACAGCATGTAATGACGTCACAATGATAATTATTCCTAAAGACGAGAAGAACCAGTCTGTCAACCCCGTCGACCCATTAGCTTTCGCAGAAAGACAAGAAGTAAACAAACGGATAGAAGAAGTGGCTCAGCTTGAAGGCATTATTCGTCCGAGTTCTTCGGAATATGCAAAGTCCAATCGTAATGGTAAAGAAAGATGGATCTTCGAGAATGTGCATTGACTACAGAAAATTGAATCAGAAGCTTGTGAAAGATAAATTTCTAGGTACACTCTCACCGAAGATGTTTTGGACACTTTGCAAGAAGCAAGGTATATTCTACATTAGATTTTGCGCAATGGTTTCTTTCACGTCGATGTTGACGAAGATTACAGATAGTATGCAGCGCTTTATCTACCCAGGCCGGACGATTTGAGTTTAACAAAGGTTCCTTTTGGACTAAGCACAAGTCCGGGGTTTTCAACACTACGTATCAAGTATATTGGGGGATCTTACTCGGAAAGGAATTTGTAATCGAGTCATTTTAGGGCTTGATCTCTCGTCATTCCGGTGAAAAACTAACAGGAAGGTCTACAGAAAAACTTAAAGGTATTGTACTAAGTCACCAAAGAGAAAATACAGGATTAAGAGATGAGGAAGTTTAAGAAGTGCCGGTTCTTATTAAAGAAAATTAAATTTCTAAGGTCACATTTGACCAGAAAGCGGAGCTATTAAACTACAATACTCCACGAAGACTCTAGCTGTCCGAAAATGTCCAAGAGCCAATAACAATAAAACAAAGACATGGCGAAGCTTTTCTTGAAAGCAACTGGGTATTTCCACAAGTACACTTAGCGATTTAACAAGAGAAGTGTGAATCTGCTTTGTTTTGGGGACTCAAACAAAAATAAGCATTTTGAAAAATTGACAGGAAGTGATTGTCAGGGCCCGATCTTGCACATTTACAGGTATGGAAGAGAAACAGAACTGCATACAGACGCTTGTAAACAAGGGTACGGCACGTTTTGTTGACAAGAAGCCGGTAATGGAAAGTTACACCCCGTTTTCTACATGTTGGAGAGAAGACAAATACAGCAGAAGAAAAGAAAGTGTGATGGCTCGGCTGCAGACTACGGGTCTGCTAGCAAATTATCCACGCAGTAAAGAAGTTTTGAGTGCATCTTTTCCGGACAACACTTTAAAATAGTAACTGACTGTTCATAGCATTTCAAGAAGACTATGCAAAAAAAGGAGCTAGTTACTCGCATAGTCCAGATGGGCGCTTCAATTAAAGAATATCGATTATGAAATAGAACACGAGAGCTGGAAGTCGTATGAAGCATGTTGATTAGCACTTAGGCGTTCTATTCCGTAATGATAGCATGTACAATGATACATTGCTTCAAAGCTTTAAAAAGCACAAAGAGGAAGATGACAACATCCAAACATTGAAATCCTTTACTGAAAGCAAAAATCCGGTGAATTTTTGAGCGAAGCAAGCTAGTACTCTGACGAGTAGCAAATGGTCGAGAATTAATCGTAACCCTTAAAAGCAATGGAGGCTTGAACTAATTAAAATTGATTCACGAAGCAGTGGTCATGCTTTCTCAGTAGGAAAAACAGAAGAAATTGTGAAACAGGAATAATGTACATTAATAATGTACTGAATGCAATAATAATGCATTCTTTTTGCATGTAAAGCAAATAATCTTGGTTATACTACGCGTGCAAATTCACTTTGGCACAAGTATTAAATTTTGTATATTTGACTTTGAGGAAACGAAAAGAATTATATATATATATATTAAGTAGGATAATTATTGTGTTCTTTTTCCTTTCTCTGAATTTTAGGTTGGGACGTATTGCAAAAATGCGTGTGGCTGGCTGTAGAAGCACAAAAATATAGATTATCAGCTTCTTTTTAGAAAGAACTCGGTGGGTCAATTTCACAATCATAAAAAGCATTCCTTTGAAAATTTGCTCTGTAAGACAAGCCCATGGAAGTCGCTAATACTTATTAAACTTGTTCTGTAATTTAGCATTAATTAATTAGTTATAAAATACTCTGTGCAGCACTGATACATTAAAAGTTTATACCGGCTGAAGTACCCGCCTATTTTGCACGAGTTCATTTATAAGAAAATAAAACAATATTGATATAATCGCTGAATTTTAAGGAGAGTAAAAGCCAAGTGCGCAACAATGTTTACAAAAATGTAAAATGATTTTTTTAAATCATTGCTCAAATTATAATTAGTTTTAAGCGAACTGTAATTTTTAAGCCTCACAGAATTAGCATTTAGAATTGATGTTGAATAATGAACAATAATATAAAATTCCGATGAGGAAATAATTGTATTATTTTCAATATTTAAAGTGAGAAAGACTTAACATGTTTTAAACCTGGAGCAGGCACGCACACTCGATACTAATGGTCGAGGTGAGGTTATTGAGCCACCTCAATTCTCTTTTATAATTATTTTTATAGTACACAATAAAAATCGTAATTCCAGTGAATAATTTAATTAAGAGAAAATATACTCACCCTACTTTCAAGGAACACAGAAAATATTTCGGAAAAAGTTATCACACCGGGAACTCAGTCCAAAACAAGTACCTTAAAGATTGTAAAAAAAAAAAACGTTTGTCACTCCCAAAAAGAGGGGAGATATGTGACAAATATCATTTTAGTTCACACGTTAAGACTGTCAAACAGGAGGATAGTGTCAGAGCCATTTGGTAACAATTAAACAGTTTTGCCAGAATTACCGATTTCGGTGCACTCTGTGCTCGGCGTGGACAGCTTCCGGAATAAAAGTGTATTTTATTACAATATGGATGTTCGAAAAAAAAATTATGTAAAACGTTTTTTCATTTTGCTTTTTTATATGCTTGGGTATACCTCATAGAAATAAATCTTAGCCAAGTAATCAGCTTCGAAGAGCTTTCTCTCTTGTGCTTTTCCAAAAATCATAAAAATATTTTACAAGGAAAAATTCGCAGCAGAAATAGTTTATTTGCAAGTTCCCAAAATGAAAAACAAAAACTACATAAGAACAGGGAGTAGCTAACCGTACAAGTAAGCTTCGAAGGTCAAACCGCAGCAACTACATTCTGCAGCCTACAGCTGATGACAATAATATTACAGTGGATGACACTTTTTATCTTTCCTAAATTTTTCGATTATGGGTCTGAGTTTTTGTTTTCTCATTTTGGCTCTTGAAAAGAAACCGTAATAGAAGCAGTAGCTTTCTCTAATGTTTTATGACGTGATAATCGCAGATATATAAATTATATCAGTGTAAATGTGCATTTTTTTATTATGTCAGAAAGTATTTTGTTTTACTTCATTCCAGTAAAGCAAACTTTTTAATCTTTTATTTTCGATATGCTCACGCCTAGTACGTTTATCGCCCCAGGGGGGCGCCTCAGTATTTGAGAAACACTGTTTTATAAGATTTATTCATGAATAGTATGGTACAATACTCAGTAGAACAATTTACTAAATCTATATCTTCAATATTGAATTTATGAATGAGAAATTTAATAATATCCTTAATAATATGTAAAGCATGACAGTCTTTAAAGTCATACTCTTTGAGGATATATCTATTATACCTAATATCTTTTTTATTTAGTCCAAACAAGAAATACTTAATTTGTTTTAATGTTAAAAACCTTTTTCAAAACTGCAGCAGAAATCTTTAATTTTAGAATCTATCTTCACTGGAAGTTTATGAGTTATCTCTCCTATTTCCTTTTTTTATACGTTTAAGCGCATTATCACTATTATAAAAATAATTCTTGTTATAAGAATGTTATGTTTATATATGTATAAATGTATGTAATATATATACATTTATATTCATATACATATATTAATTTTCTACAAATATTTAAACTTATTATGAATTGAAATCGATACATTAATATTGTTGAATATTATTTTTTATTTTTATTCATTGTTTTCATTATCGGATATATGACTAATTACTGTGGTTGATTCTAAGACCGAGACAATAGGCTTATGGTATGGAAAGAAATTCGAATGAAAATTAGAAAGATATCTGAGAAAAAACTGCAACGATTGTTCTTCCATGCCTTGTGGTAGGTTCATTTCGGTTATTATTTACTTTATTTATTTGAAGTTCTAATATATCTTGTAGAAAGTTTACCAAGAGTTGTCCATCTTCGGATGCGAAATTAGCATTGAAGTCTCCTGCTAAAACTAGTGGCAACGCATGATAGTTTTCTCCTAATTCTACAGAGCCTACTCGAACTTAAATCATAAGTCTTTTATATAAACACTTTATAATATTATTAACTGTGTTATTGGGCGAAATGTAAACAACCGCCATTATGATGTTTGTTCCATCGCTCAAAACACAGAAAGCAGCACATATACAACCATTGATGTTTGACCCAATATAGATTTCACGAATATATCGTCATAAAATGTCCATGTTCGAAGTTACTAATTTACAAAATATGAACTTTAAAATGAATTTACAATTTTATTCACTTTAAATGTATAATATTTAATGTATTAAACAAAACAGTAATTTATAAAATGTTCAAGAACGAAATGAAATTACGATATAATTAAGAAATCGCCATTCTCTTAACGCTAGTAAACTCGCAAACGAACTACTGACTGAAATTTCTATCTTCATTAACTTATATCTCCATCTCAACTTCCGTTCGCCTCGCCCGATCACACTTTTCGTAACGCTCTCGTCGCGCATTCACCAGCTTACTCCACAAGTCAAGCGTGGTAAAGAAGTTTTACGTCAAAAATATAAGTTTTTCAGCATTAATTTTACTCAGATTACAACAATGCATCTCCAAAAGATCAATAAGTATTAGAGCTATAATGAACCTGTGTGTGTATGTGAAACCTTCAAGTAATACGGTAAAACATATTTAACGAATTTTCCTTTAAAAAAAATTGAAAACTTTAATCTCGTTTACAGATTGCAAGTATTCTTGATAACAAACGACTTTATTCAGGTGATGCATTAAACCTGGGATGACGTCAGTCTATAACAATTACTTTTGTCTGGAATTGAAACATATTGGTGACTTTTTAATCTAAAGAATTTATTTTTATCTGAAAACGGCTCATATTGATAATGTGTTTTTTTATTGTTTAAAAAGAATTTATACACCGGCTGAGAACTGAAAAACCGTATTGTAAAGGCTTGGGAAATACCTTGATGTTAATTAAAATCCCAGTAATTTCATGGAACTAAAGGCAACATTCGTTCTGATATTACTGATAATTTTTTCTTGTTGGTTTTTCAAAATGAATTATTGTAAAGATCTAAATTTGTATTTAAAAAATCTTTTTCTTGAGAAAGCTTTTAACATAAAAAGATAACGTATTTTCTAAAACTGACTTTTGCAATTAAATGTGAATTGCTTTCAACGCATGCAATATCATACGGATTAATAAAAAATATATTATAGTTTTACATTGAGAAATGTGTTATAAAGCATTTGTGAAACCTTTTTTAAAAATATATTTAATTTTTGTGTGAGAGTTTTTACGAAACTTTTTAGTATTTTAATGCTATATGCACTCTGTCGCAAAAAAATATATGCACCCAGAAGAAATTGAGCTACATTCACGAAATTTGGTATGCATGTAAAGTGTATATGAAAATAAACAAATGATTAAAAAGTTCAGAACAAAATATATCATTTTATTAAGCGGTTTACAGCTTTGCAAAAGGTTAAAAATCAGTAAGTAGTAAAGCCACCTCTGGCAGCTATGCAAGCCAGAAATTCGGCGTGGCATCGGTTCAATTAGATCACTTATGACCCCCTGTGGAAGATCCTGCCATAGTCTTTGCATCTGCGCAGTTAATTCTCCTGTATCTCAGGACGGCTGCAGTTGCCTTCCCAGCGCGTCAGACATGCTCTATTGGCGAAAGATCTGGTGACCTGGCGGGCCATGGGTAGGACGTCACCATCCTTGAAGACATTGTTGGGAGGAGTCGCGCAGTACGTGGACGAGCATTATCCTGTTGATAAATGGCACCTGGGCGACTTGATGGCATGGGTAGCACAATCGGCGTTAAAATATCGTCCACGTATCTGCAGAGCTGTCAAAGTGCCTTGAAGGACCACTAAAGATGATCGTGTGTCCCAAGAAATTGCTCCCCACACTGTCACACCTTGTGAAATTGCTAGCATGCCGCTCGACAATAAATGCCGGATCGGACCGCTGGCCGGTGCGCCTCCAACACATGTGCGGTGGTCATCAGCACTGAGACTGAATCGGGATTCATCACTGAAGATGATGCACGTCTCCAGTCTGTCACACTCCAAGTTGCCCGAGGTCGGCAAAAATCCAGTCGACACTGCCTATGATGTGCGAGGTCAGTGGTAAGCGTCTTAGCCGGACGTCGGCTCCTCAAGCCAACTTCGGTCAGTCGTCTCCCTTATGGTTTCTCTTGATGGCACTGGATGTCTGGAAGGAGGTAAGTGGCGTTGAATCGATGCTAGCGACGTTGTTGGTGCCGAAGTGGCCCACTCTTCTGATTGCACGATCCTCGCGATCATTTGTGTTCCGCAGGGACGTCTGACCCTCCGCGACGGTACACTCTACCTTCTGTGATCCCACTGTTGCCAACACCGAGCAACTACCATATCCGCTCCGACCGAGGTGGCGGCCGATACGTCTATTCGACCAACCTGCTTCTCTGAGGCCTATTATGCGGCCCCTATCAAAGTCCGTCAGCTGCTCGTACTGCCGCCAGGTTGCGTCTTACGAGGCATCCTAAGTCTCAATATCGTCTATCAAAGTCATCAGATTCGTTTGGATAGCCGTACGGCGCTCGTACTCATGCTTTTAAACTCTCCCAGTTGCGCAACTAATAGTGCGCATAGCACCATAGCCTTGTCTCGATTGGCTTCGAAATTTTAATCATTTGCATATCTCTTACCGGAACTACATTCTTGCCGAGTTTCGTGATTTAGCAGGCTTGATTTCTTCTGGATGCATATAATTTTTGCGACGGAGTGTAT
>BMAU01013715.1:0-10968 GCA_019973935.1 Trichonephila clavipes
TAATATATATATATATATATATATATATATATATATATATATATATATATATATATAATCCAATATAAAAAAATTTCCAATATATAATTATATACATATACATACACATATATATATAAATTTATACATATATATACATATACACAAATATATAAACAAAAATATAAAAATAAACAGATAGTTATATACCTAAGATAATGGACTCCCATATATATATATATGGGTTTCCGAATAGAATCTTCGAATAAAAATCAGACTCTTCAGAAGTCGGGATTTTAAATTGGCGAGGTACTTGTCTAGGGGTAAGTATTAAAGGGTTAGTGATGAATTAATGGAATCGAAGTCATTTAAGGTGACAGAACACCTCTAAAACTCAATTTTTGGTCAATATATCGATTTTTTGTTTTTGGTCTTATATTAAAATTCAATCTTTTATCTTTGTAAATATGTTAAAATTTTGTTTTTCTATCTTAATTAGAAGCGAGTTACAGCTTTTTCAATATTACTTAATCATAAATTTCTCGGACCCGAAATAGTTTCTTCTAGCCGGAAGTGGCCAAGTTCTTTGTTTACGTTTCTCTCTTTCATAAAATATGACATGAAATATTATATAATTAATATACAAATATTATCAGAAATTAAAATAGAACATTTAAGAATAAATATAAATGTATTTGGAAATGCAGTTTCCTTTTATGTGTAAAACCTGGCAGCAAGTTTGTTTGTTTGACTTTGTTTACATATGCCTTTCATTTCATGCTGAAAGAATTGGCGCAAAAAAGTTTTTATTTGATTGTTTTATTCTGCTTTATTTTAACTTAAAAATGGTTAAAAGTATTGCTAGAAAGCGCAAGCGGCAATTTTATGGTAATAAAATTCACAAACACTTCGAAAAAGAATAGCACTTCAGCAGTTCCTGAATGTACTGCTAGCTGTTCAAAGTTGGGAAATGAGTTTCTCAACTGCAGAAGAATGCCTGGTCCTGTGTTTGGTAACAGAATCGTTGATCTTGAACTTATTGTGGAAGCTTTTGCTCAACTTTGAAAAAAGTAGAACTATTCGAGGATTCCAGATATGGAGTGTGCTCCCATTTTACACTAAAATGTAAGTGTTGTGACTTTTTTTTTTTGCATTTGCTTCATCAAAAAAGAAGTTGTAAATGTACCTGTCATAAATACCAGGCTAGTATATGGTATGAGGCAGATAGGCAAAGGTTTTGCAGCTGGCATTTAAATTATGCTCAACATTAAATTTGCCTCGACTAACCAAAACTACTTACAAAAATCAGGAAGCAAAGCTTTTAAAAGTGGTTCAGGAAGTAGCTGAGGATTCCATGATAAAAGCTGCTACTGAAATTGTGGAGAAACAACAAAATATCTCATCCGATATTGTAAAATGTGGCATATCAGTGGATGGTACATGGCAGCGAAGAGGCTATACATCTATGAATGGCTGTGTTGCTGCAATATCAGTTGATACTGGTAAGGTATTAGACATAGAAGTTATGTCGTCCTACTGTCCAACATGTAAGAGACTTCAGACTATGCCAAGAAACTTTGAATATGAGTCTTCAAAAGCCGACCACATATGTCAGTGTAATTTCACAGGCTCTTCATCAAAAATGAAATTGTGGGGGCTTCCCTGAATATTTCTTCGATCAGAAAAAACCGCAGACTGCAATACACTCAATATTATGGCGATGGCGACTCAAAAGCTTTCATGAGTGTGAAAGACACTTACGGATTAAACAGTCTTGACCAAGTTTGAGAGCATTGGCTATGTACAAAAGAGAGTGGGTTCGCGTCTGAGAAAACTGAAAACTAAAACTAAAGGAGTGTCTGGTAAAGGCAAATTAACTGATAAATTTTTTGATCGACTTCAAAACTATTACGGAATTGCTGTTCGCAGCAAATGTCGGTAACTTAACTGCCATGCAGCAAAACTAATTGCTGCGTTATATCACTGTGCATCAAGTGATAAGAAACCGATGCATGGTCAGTGCCCAATAGGGAAAGAAATCTGGTGTTATTTTCAGCGGGGGTGGCAAATGGAACATAATGTTCCACAAAATATGCTAGTTTTATCAAATGATGTTTTAAATAAAATTAAACCAGTATATTTATAACTATGCGACAAACAAATATTAAGTAAGTGCTTGCATGGACGTACGCAAAATGCCAACGAGTGTTTTAATGGAATAGTTTGGCAAAAAGTACCTGAAGGAAGTATTTGTTTCGCTCAAAACAATTAAATTTGGGTCGTATGATGCTGTTATACACTTCAATGAAGGATTAAATGGGTGTCTAAAAGTTTTTAATAAAGTGAATATTGGAAAATCCTGGGGTGTTTACCTTACGGGGATATAAACATTTAGATAAATGCAGAATCCTGAATCAATTCATATGCAGACCCCAAAACAAAAGAAAAACAAAGAAAATTTTAAGAGCACTTAAAAGAAAAAAATTTTTAGTGTTTTAGAAGTCAAAAGATGGAAGAATTATAAATCTGGTGCATTTTAATAAGAAAGTAAGTGTTTATCTTGTAATCAGAATAGTTTAATATATATATTATTTTTGTCGTTTTCTCCAAAATTAATTTTTTACATTTTTCTTACCACAAAAACACAATATCTCAAAAAGTTATGCTTGAATGATATAAAATTTTATATGTATGTTTTTTAAATACTTATACAGGGAATAGACCATTCTTAAGAGTTTTTGTTGAGTAGAAATTCTTTTATATAGCAATAAAGTAAAAATTACAATAGCTTTTAAGAAAATTTCAACGTATAGAAGTTCGAAACACAATAAGTTCCCACGTAATGGTCATATTACAAAAATAAGAGTCTATTCTCTAGATAAGATTGTATGCTATATTATTCACAATTTACAAAATGTCAATATATTTATTTTATTTTCAGAGTTATCATGTTTTGCGTAAAGTCTTATTTTTGCTAAATTTTTTTATAAAATACCCATTTGACAGTAAAAATGTGCACTAATAAAACTTTTCATGGGTGTTTTTCTAATTTTAGAGACCCATAAGGTCATAAAATATGCATTTACAGGCAAAATTCAGGTTAATTCAAAAATTTTTCTTGGAAGGTGTTCTGTTACCTTAAACGCAGATACTTCATTTAAGTAAAAAAGAATTTATTTCAAGTTAAAGGGGAATATTTACAACGGGAAAGAGACATGCAGAAATTAGATTAATTTATTTTACAAATGCCAGGCCATTGACCATCAGGTCATTAGGCAACGGGCTTTCCAATACCTTTTTACAATGCAGTTAAGATCATTCAGTGCGGAGCACTCGTCCAAATGAGCGGCAGTCATGTCTTGTCCAGTGTCACACAAAACGCAGATAGGCGAAATCACTAAATTAAAACGAAACAGATGAGCACAAAGGCAGTCATGTCCGGTTAAAAGTCTAAATTTAGCCACAGCAGCAGCACGAGGAGAACTTCTGGAATACCGTGGGATTTCTTACATAGTGTACTCCAGGCCTTATCACGAGCAACACGAGAAGCTGTAAGGCGAAATGATTCCCTAAAATCCTTTTAATTTCCAGTTTGGCAGAATGAAGTGTCAGGTCTCTGCGAAAGTTCTGAAGGATACCCGTTCCCTTTTTGCCAAAAAAGTCTGCCCTCTCATTTCCCCAAAGACCACAGTGGGATGGTACCCATTGAAAGACGATCTTTCCTTTTTATCTTTCCTAGGAGTTCTCTACAGTTCTGCACACGTAAACAATTATTCTCATTATAGTTGGACAAAGCCTGAAGGGCAGAAGTAGAATCTGAAAGAATTACAGCTCTTTCAATGGGGAAGACGAACAGCAAGTTGCTGAAGGGCTATATGTATAGCTTCAACCTCACCATCAAAGTGAGTTGTCAAAAGGCCTTAGCGTGTAAATAGAAGGAGAAGAGGTGACTAAAAACACCAATGCCAGCACCTTGGGCAAAGTCCAAGAGTGAGCCATCTGTGTAAATGTGAAGCCACTCCTCCGGTGGGAAGCGGGTATTGATAGTTTCCAAAGCTATAGCGTGAAGAGCAGTTGGACTTAGATCACGTTTTCTCATATTCAGAACAAGGTCCAATCTGATGTCGAGTATAGAGTAGTGGAGTGGGTTAGCAAAAGACAGTAATTCAAAGGGCAGATCATTATTGACTTTATATTGAATGTTCTCAGGAACACATTGAATAAAGCCCTTTTGAGTCTTAAGATTACGTCCTCCATCGAAATCATAGTCCCACCAGAATGAATTATTTGGGAGTCTAATAAGTCTATTGAAGAGAATAGCAGCATTCTTCTCAATTATATTAGTGAATGGCTGAAGATCGCAAAGTAACTGCATGACAAGTACTGGGGTAGTTTTAACTCCGCCAGTGATCATGCGAAGGGCCTGGTTATGGAAAGTGTCAAGAAGTTTTCTAACGTTCTCTGAGGCAGAGATCAGCACCTCATTGCAATAATTTAGAACTGGTTGAATATATGCCTTGTAAGTTGTATTTAAGGTATCCCTATTGCATCCCCATTTAACTCCGGTCAATCTTTTAAGAATGGAGAGTCGCTTTCTTGCCTTAGAAACAATAAGCTCAGCATGTTTAGTCCATTTCAATTTGTTATCAAGAGCGCAACCCAAATAAATTGAAACATCACTCTGTTAAACAGGCATACCGTTATAAACCAATTGGGGACTGAATGGTTGTCTATTTAAAGTGAAGAACTGACAAGTAGTCTTCTTTAGGTTTACAGTCATTATATTTTCAATACACCAAAGGTGTAATCTTTCAACGGTCAGATTTAGGATGGTATTTAGTTTGGACTGATCCCTCTTTGGTGTTCTGCACCAGATGGCAAGGTCAATTGGTTAATTGAAAGTTGAGTTTTACCTTTAGAAGACGAGGAATTTAATTACCTTTCTCAAGCTTGGACTGAAATAGCACTGGATGCGAAAAGCGCAAAAAACGTGATGCGTTGAACCGGTGGGGGTTAGTAGGCCTCTGCCAAAAAATTATTGAAGCCGGCGCTCCACAGCCCACCAGACGGCGCTGCTTCGGAATGCGGTAGCTTGGCATGTTGTACCTGCTGATAAATTAAAATTTGAAGCAATTATTGGATCAGATCTTTTGGAACAAGCATCGGTAAGTTTCACTAAAGAAGGAGTTAAATTCAACAAATATGAGAATCATGCACTGCTTATGCAAATATCTGCTGAAAATCTTCAAGAAGAACTAGACCTACGTCATGTTGAAAATCGTCAAATCAAGAAGGAACTTGAAAAGTAAATTCAAGACTACAAGCCAGAAACAACAGCATGTAATGACGTCACAATGAGAATTATTCTAAAAGACGAAGAACCAGTCTGTCAACCCCCTCGTCGACTAGCTTTCACAGAAAGACAAGAAGTAAACAAACCGGTAGAAGAATGGCTCAACGAAGGCATTATTCGTCCGAGTTCTTCGGAATATGCAAGTTCAATCGTAATGGTAAAAAAGAAAGATGGATCTTCGAGAATGTGCATTGACTACAGAAAATTGAATCAGAAGCTTGTGAAAGATAAATTTCAGTTACCTCTCACCGAAGATGTTTTGGACACTTTGCAAGAAGCAAAGGTATATTCTACATTAGATTTGCGCAATGGTTTCTTTCACGTCGATGTTGACAAAGATTACAGAAAGTATACATCCTTTATCTACCCAGGCGGACAATTTGAATTTAACAAAGTTCCTTTTGGACTAAGCACAAGTCCAGGAGTTTTTCAACACTACGTATCAAGTATATTTAGAGATCTTACTCGGAAAGGAATTGTAATCAGTTATTTAGATTATCTCGTCATTCCGTTGAAAAACTAACAGGAAGGTCTAGAAAAACTTAAAATTATTTTCTAAGTCGCAAAGAAATACGGATTAGAAATTAAGTTTAAGAAGTGCCAATTCTTAAAAAAGAAAATTAAATTTCTAGGTCACATTGTAGAAAGCGTAACTATTAAACCATCTCCCACGAAGACACTAGCTGTCCGAAAATGTCCAGAACCAATAACAATAAAACAAGAACAACTTTTCTTGACTTAACTGGGTATTTCCACAAGTACACTTAGCGATTTAACAAGAAAGGAAAATCTCTTTGTTTTAGGGGCTCAACAAAAAAAAAAGCATTTGAAAAATTGAAGGAAATGATGTCCGAAGGCCCAATCTTGCACATTTACAGGTATGGAAGAAAAACAGAACTACATACAGACGCTTGTAAACAAGGGTACGGCACAATTTTGTTACAAGAAGCCGAAGATGGAAAGTTACATCCCGTTTACTACATGTTGAAGAAGACAAATACAGCAGAAGAAAAGTATGACAGCTACGAACTAGAGGTACTAGCAATTATCAACGCATTAAAGAAGTTTTGAGTACATCTTTTCGGACAACACTTTAAAATAGTAACTGACTGTTCAGCATTTCAGAAGACTATGCAAAAAAAGGAGCTAATTACTCGCATAGTCCGATGGGCGCTTCAATTAGAAGAATTCGATTATGAAATAGAACACGGAGCTGGAAGTCGTATGAAGCATGTTGATGCTCTTAGCCGTTATTCCGTAATGATAGTATGCAATGATACATTAACTTCAAAGCTTTAAAAAGCACAAGAGGAAGATGACAACATCCAAACATTGAAATCGCTTCTAGAGAAGCAAGAATCCGATGAATTTTTTGAGCGAAACGGTATACTCTACAAGTACTTAAATGGTCGAGAATTAATCGTAACCCTTAAAGCAATGGAAGCTGAACTAATTAAATTGATTCACGAAAACGGTCATTTCTCAGTAGGAAAAACAGAAGAAATTGTCAAACAGGAATTTTTTATCCCGAATTTTAACAACGTCATTAAAAAAGTAATACTGAATTGCGTTCCATGTATCTTAGCTAATAAGAAAACTGGCAAAAATGAAGGGTTTTTGAATCCTATTTCTAAGGAAAGCATTCCTCTAAGTACGTACCATGTTGACTTCATTGGTCCTTTACCCTCCACAAACAAAAGTTATCAACACATTTTCACCGTAGTAGACGCATTTACCAAATTTACTTGGCTATATCCCGTCAAAACTATGTCTGCTGAAAATGCCCTGGAAAAACTAAAACAACAGCAGAAACCCTTTGGTATTCCCATCAGAATTATCTCTGATAGAGGTTCAGCGTTCACTTCAAAATTATTCAACGACTACTGTGATGAAGAGAACAATCAACATCTACAAATAGCAACAGGTGTTCTTCAAGGAAACGGACAAGTTGAATGAATTCATCGAACTTTGATTCCCTTTTTCACCAAGCTATCATTAGACAACTATAAATTTGATGATTATTGGAATGTGGACGCAATGAAGACAAATAGTATGGTTCTTAAAGATAATAAAATAAAATATTACAGATGAAAAGATGTATACCTAATATTCACAATTCTGGACCTAAAATGAAGCATATAAAAATATTCTATGTTGTGATCTACAATTAACTACACCATGAAAAAAAATCCTTCGTTCTACAAGTATATCCTTTAAAACATTAAGAAAGTCGTACGTAATATTAAAGTTTATTTGTATCTGATTTAATAACGAATTGAATTGCATTTCATGTGTGTACGAAAAGCTTTCGTTTCCTTTCCTTTGGTTACGTCATTGACCTTGAACGGAGTCAACATGCAAAAATTTCGATGCAATCGTAATTCCGATGACTCATATAGTTTAACATTTCTTTCTCCCGCAGCTGTTTGGCAATTAATTATTGTTATGAGTATTCGAGAAGATAAACTAATTATTTAGAGAAGATTTTTGAAATCATATCCCGGGTGATCCCCCAATTATTTCTGTGGGAGTCCGAATAAAATCTTCGAATAAAAATCAGACTCTTCAGAAGTCGGGATTTTAAACTGGCGAGGTGGTTGTCTAGGGGTAAGTATTAAAGGGTTAGTGATGAATTAATGGAATCAAAGTCTTTTAAACGCTGATACTTCATTTAAGTAAAAAATAATTTTTTTCAAGTTAAAGGGGAAATTTACAAGCTGAATATTTACAAAGGTAAAGAGACATGCAGAAATTAGATTAATTGAAAGTTGAGTTAAACCTTTAGAAGACGAGGAATTTAATTGCCTTTCTCATGCTTGGACGCTTGACTGAAATCGCGCTGTGCGTGAAATGCGCAAAAACGTGACGTGTTGAACCGGTGGGGGTTAGTAGACTCTGCCAAAAATTATTCAAGCCGGCGCTCTGCAAAGCCCACCAGACGACACTTCTTCGGAATGTGATAGTAAACAAAATTGACATTAATAGTCCTCTGAAAAGGATATGACTCAACCTTTTACAAAATGATTAAACGGAAAATCCTATATATATATATATATATATATATATATATATATATATATATATATATATATATATATGTATAATATATATATAATATACATATATATATATATATATATATATATATATATATATATATATATATATATCTTTAGACATTTGATTTTTGATAGCATTGTTAATATTAGCGATCATTAATCTAAAACTAGTACCTTTGGACATTATTTCTCAAAGAGGACAAACAATATTTAACAATATTTAATTTACTTGTTACCATATGCTTGTGATGATCATTTATATAATCAGAATAATCTTTACAATTACAAATAATATTAATATTATTTTGCAAATCATTAATATCATTGTAATTGAAAATTGAGCTACCTATTTTTTTATTATTTTTAAAATACTTCTTAATACAAACGTTATTTATATGCAGACAATGAACATACTTATTAATTATTTTTGATAAATTAATGTTATTATAAGATTTATTCATGAATAGTATGGTACAATACTCAGTAGAACAATTTACTAAATCTATATCTTCAATATTGAATTTATGAATGAGAAATTTAATAATATCCTTAATAATATGTAAAGCATGACAGTCTTTAAAGTCATACTTTTTGAGGATATATCTATTATACCTAATATCTTTTTTTATTTAGTCCAAACAAGAAATACTTAATTTGTTTAATGTTAAAAACCTTTTCAAAACTGCAGCAGAAATCTTTAATTTTAGAATCTATCTTCACTGGAAGTTTATGAGTTATCTTCCTATTTCCTTTTTTTATACGTTTAAGCGCATTATCACTATTATAAAAATAATTCTTGTTATAAGAATGTTATGTTTATATATGTATAAATGTATGTAATATATATACATTTATATTCATATACATATATTAATTTTCTACAAATATTTAAACTTATTATGAATTGAAATCGATACATTAATATTGTTGAATATTTTTTTTTTTATTTTTATTCATTGTTTTCATTATCGGATATATGACTAATTACTGTGGTTGATTCTAAGACCGAGACAATAGGCTTATGGTATGGAGAAATTCGAATGAAAATTAGAAAGATATCGAGAAAAACTGCAACGATTGTTCTTCCATGCCTTGTGGTAGGTTCATTTCGGTTATTATTTACTTTATTTATTTGAAGTTCTAATATATCTTGTAGAAAGTTTACCAAGAGTTGTCCATCTTCGGATGCGAAATTAGCATTGAAGTCTCCTGCTAAAACTAGTGGCAACGCATGATAGTTTTCTCCTAATTCTACAGAGCCTACTCGAACTTAAATCATAAGTTTTTTATATAAACACTTTATAATATTATTAACTGTGTTATTGGGCGAAATGTAAACAACCGCCATTATGATGTTTGTTCCATCGCTCAAAACACAGAAAGCAGCACATATACAACCATTGATGTTTGACCAATATAGATTTCACGAATATATCGTCATAAAATGTCCATGTTCGAAGTTACTAATTTACAAAATATGAACTTTAAAATGAATTTACAATTTTATTCACTTTAAATGTATAATATTTAATGTATTAAACAAAAACAGTAATTTATAAAATGTTCAAGAACGAAATTAAATTACGATATAATTAAGAAATCGCCATTCTCTTAACGCTAGTAAACTCGCAAACGAACTACTGACTGAAATTTCTATCTTCATTAACTTATATCTCCATCTCAACTTCCGTTCGCCTCGCCCGATCACACTTTTCGTAACGCTCTCGTCGCGCATTCACCAGCTTACTCCACAAGTCAAGCGTGGTAAAGAAGTTTTACGTCAAAAATATAAGTTTTTCAGCATTAATTTTACTCAGATTACAACAATGCATCTCCAAAAGATCAATAAGTATTAGAGCTATAATGAACCTGTGTGTGTATGTGAAACCTTCAAGTAATACGGTAAAACATATTTAACGAATTTTCCTTTAAAAAAAATTGAAAATTTTAATCTCGTTTACAGATTGCAAGTATTCTTGATAGCAAACGACTTTATTCACGTGATGCATTAAACCTGGGATGACGTCAGTCTATAACAATTACTTTTGTCTGGAATTGAAACATATTGGTGACTTTTAATCTAACGAATTTATTTTTATCTGAAAACGGCTCATATTGATAATGTGTTTTTATTGTTTTAAAAAGAATTTATACACCGGCTGAGAACTGAAAAACCGTATTGTAAAGGCTTGGGAAATACCTTGATGTTAATTAAAATCCCAGTAATTTCATGGAACTAAAGGCAACATTCGTTCTGATATTACTGATAATTTTTCTTGTTGGTTTTCAAAATGAATTATTGTAAAGATCTAAATTTGTATTTAAAAAATCTTTTTCTTGAGAAAGCTTTTAACATAAAAAGATAACGTATTTTCTAAAACTGACTTTTGCAATTAAATGTGAATTGCTTTCAACGCATGCAATATCATACGGATTAATAAAAAAAATATATTATAGTTTTACATTGAGAAATGTGTTATAAAGCATTTGTGAAACCTTTTTTTAAAAATATATTTAATTTTTGTGAGAGTTTTTACGAAACTTTTTAGTATTTTAATGCTATATATTTGAGCATTT
>BMAU01013716.1:0-16265 GCA_019973935.1 Trichonephila clavipes
CTTAAATAGCTTACATAATTCAAATTTATGTCGTTACTAACTTGTATATCCGTTCTTCGCACGGTGAATTGAAAAAATTAAACAATACAGATTGAAGGATAAAAAAAATTTAATGAATTAATTTTAGGTGAATTGCACATATTAAAAAAGCTTTTGCATATCCCCACTGAACAAAAAAAAACATGTTTGTTAAATTTTATGTCTGTAGATCTATCTAATAGCTGATAAAAAGATTTTTTTATTTATAACTCCCTCGTAACTCTCTTGTGGGTCGATTTTTGAAAACACCTTCTTAAGCTGATCTCTGCTAAGCAAACGAAACACATTGTTATAAGTTTTGTGTAATGAACGCTTAAAATAGTGTAAATAATTTATATCTAGAAGTATAATACGTTAATATTACTTCTCTGTTGTATTTATTTTATGTTAAAATTGTAATCTGCCTCACGCTCTGCCTGTTCAAGCCTTCGCAGTTCCTGGCAACTGGCGTAGACAAAACAAAACAGGAAAGTTTTGCTTTCAACATAAAAGATAGATATATCATGCCACGGGATTTTTTTGCTCATGGCAGAATTTTTCCCTTCTTATTTGACAATCATCGTTATATTTTGGAGACTTCACACAATATCGTTATAAATTATAGCCTATGAGTTATTCTGATGTATAAGCTATATCATTGTAAATTTTCAATGTAATCCATTCAGTTGTTTTTGCTGCGTGAAAGAGGAACAAACATCCAAGCATACTTTCGTATTTGTAATAATAGTAAGGATATACACAATTCATTGTCATTCACAGCCCCAAAGATATATTTAATAACTTTCTGCCAAAAATGTAGCTGTTCAGTATATAATTTGGTCAAAAGTCCTAGTTTCAGATCCAAAGGTAAGTACTGGTCTCATAATTCTTTTATACAGCTTACCAGTATTATTTCGATAAATTAATTTTTATTATTCCCAAAATATATTATTAATCTTCTTACTATAAACCGAATACATCTGTAATACGTATATGTTATTTTTTTTTCGTAATGTTCTATATTTATTCAGAAAAAAAGCAAATCTGGTTACATTTATTTCCAACATTCTAATTTTTACTTAATATTGTTAAATACTGAATTTGTAATGATTCATAGTGAAAAAAATAGATATACTACACATAACAAAATCTTAGCTGGGAACGCAATGAATTTTTTTTTTTTTTTCATTTTTGGTTTTTTGATTTTTCGAAACTATTTTTTGAAATACAAGACTTTGGAAAACATTTTGTGTGTGCAGCTATCTCTCTTCAACTCCATAATCCCTTTTTCTAAGCTCAACAATCTCACTTTCATTGATATCGATATCTTAGCGTCTTTTTCTATTCATGGCAACATATTTTTGTAACCGATGAAGAGCGAATTCCTGAATTAAGAGCTGTTTTTGTTGCTTGTGAGTGTTCCACCTTTCCAGAATGTCCTTTTATATAAATAAATATTCAATTTATACAATACATATATATATTCTTATAATTCTGTACTTTTCAAGCATTGGAACAGTTTTCTCAAAATGTAGTGTTAATCTGGTATAAACACATTCATATTTAAAGAATTTTTTCATATTTCATTAAGACATTTTTTTGCTCATTAAAAACATGTTTATTTTGGGGTTTTCGTATAAATTTTCTTCAAAAACATTTTGCATATGAAGAAGTATTCAAAATTGAGTGAAAATTTCGGCATGTGCAAAAAAAAAAAAAAAAAGAGAGAGAGAGAGAGAGAGGGAGAAGCATGCCTTAAATAATTTTTTTAAGACCTCGGGTATATTGAACTGAAAAATTGCAATACAACTGTTATTAACAGGCTTTTATAAGCTTCCTTTGAGGTATCCCGCCGATGGGGGATACCCTCTATCCACTATCCACGTGACCTATGTTTAAGGGAACGAAAGATGAACCACTAAACTCAGCCATAATTAAAAATCAGTTTATTATGATCTTAATTTATATACAGAACAACAACAATAACATTCAGTCTAGGAGAAAAGGATCAAGAGAGTTGCGTGACGCAAAACGTATTACTGATAGCGCAATTTACCACTTAATCTATTCTGCGGTAGATTAATTCTTATCTTAATAGTAGCCATTCTATATTCTTAAAGTTTAAATATACAAACTTACCGCCTTTCCTGAGCAAACAGCTACGGTCCATAACACGTCAATTCAACCTTTAATCTGGCTTCTCCAGCTAAGACAATACTCCTTTGGTCTCATACCCACTTTGCTTACCTTCAGTAGCATTGTTAGACCAACTCATTGCAAATTAAGATTCTTCTCTACTAGGACTTTATCTCACTTCAATTTCCTAGCATTACTCCGCGTATTTAGCGCTCAGAGTGCCACTTAAGGATCCTCGCGAATGCTAACATTCCAATATATATGTAGGGGTGTCTAGGTAATGTTCGGGATCTTGATATTATTTCAAAGAAATAAAGATTAGAATAAAATTACTGTTTAATGAAACATTAGATTATTTACAATTAAAAAACTTTATGACTTATTTTCACGAAGAATACTCAATTGTCGCTAAACCTACTGACCTACACGCTGACCGAAAACGTAGGTTCCTCGCCCGTAAAAACCGAGTCTCTTCTCTCGCGTCTGTCCCGTTCCGCGTTGCAATCGTTTTCTCCCAAACCCGTCATTCCCGGGGATACATATACCGCTGGTATGAAATAGTCTATTGCGAGGTTAACCTCACTGATCGGAGAATATATTTAATTTCAATACTTTAACCCTCCAAGCGGTTAGCACGGAAAAATTCGTCATTAAAGATACTTCAAAAAATGCAATTTGCACGGTTTTTAAGTCTTCAAGTAACATTTTCAAAAGCGGATTAGCTGTACTTTTCTGAAATCCTTTCCCTTTTAAAGGTTTAACATCTTGAAAGATAATTAGACGGTGGAAGCAACACAGCAGGACACTCATAGGAAGTTTTATGGCTCCGCCGGGAACCCCACCCCATGTATTGACCCTGAGCACCGTAAAAACGTATCTTTTACACTATTGCAGGAAGTGTTTGTTTGTGCCAGCTGTGCCTTAAAGTTTCTTAGCGCACTCCCAACGCATAATAAAATATGCTTTCACAAATTCCCTTTGGTTTCATATTAATTGTAAGAAACTTTAACAAGCTAGCGGTCAGGGCAATCTGCTATTTTATATAGTTAGACAAACACTTTCTTTTAAAAAGTATATTCTTTCGCTTCATTTTTCTTATCTTAATCATAATGTTCAGTTTCCTTTTGAAACATGATTGGTTTCAATATAAGATGCCAAAAAAATTAAAAAACACCAAACACTTAAAAATTTGAAATCTTTTCAACTTTCCAACCACTAAAAATGAATAAATTTAAACTTCATCAAATAATTTGAAACATTTTTTACACTTTGATAAGAGTGAAAGAAAAAAACTAATTAAGATCTATTAGTTTTTTTTTAGATTTCAAAACCCTAGTGTTCAGGGAAGTTTAACGTACAGTGCCTGGTTATATATTGTTAAAATACACCGAATTATATTTGAATTTTAATTGCTTGAACTTCAGTTTACATCAAAGACAAAAGAATGAAGATTTTCCCACATTTTTTTTTATAACTTGAATGTTTGAATAAATGGGTAATCAAAAATATACGGAAACATTTACAGTAGACATTTATGCATATAAATAAACATAAAAATTAATTTTAAATTCGAGCTATTGAAAAACATTGAATTATATCTTCAAAAAAATATCTATTTATACAAAATACCCCAACATTTATCTTTTTTTTTTAAAAGCTAACTGAATAAGTAATTAAAATCTGATTTTTTTGAAATATCGACCGTATAAAGCCAGAAATTTTATGTTAGAAATTCCATTTGAAATTTCAAAAAAAAAAAAAAATGTATCGCGCAGTTAAAAATTATTTACCATAAGTTTTAGCAACTCCTTGTTTAATATAAAAAATTTTTTTATTATATAGTTTCTTTGTATTTTTAATATTTCAAAGATTTCATACACCAGTTGAAAACTGCATGCTAAAGAGCAAAAAATATACTAAAAAAATCGACGAATATACAATAAAGTTTTACATAGAAGGAAAACTGAGAAGCTAAAGCGTAGAATGAAAAAATTTTGAGTATATCTGAAGTAGTTTTCGAAATATTTATTTTAAAGTTCAGAAAATTTGTGTGCGTTATGTTATACTAATATTAATTAAATGGTTAAAATAATATGTTAATAATAGTCATGTAATCGTTTGATGACACATTCATATACTAATAAAAATTATAATGGTCAGTGATGCGAATGTCAAGAATTTTACGTAATTTTAAATTCAGACATTAAGATATTGATGTAGAAAATATAAACGACCATCTAAAATACATGAAAATGCAGTGTGCTATAAAATGATCTTGGCAAACAAAATACGGCATTTTCACTTCCTATGGCAGAGCCGGTTTAGTCAGGGGCGATCTGGAAAAAACAGAGAGGGAAACGCGGTTTTGATGGATGCCGCTCTAGCTTTAAATCTCTCAGAAAAAAAAAATATATAAATTACAAAATGCAAAAACTAAGTTTTGTAATTTTCCATACATTTTTATAACAACGAATTGTGGAATTGGCCCAATACTTTGTTGTGTTTGATAACAATATCTAAGGTAACCAACCATACTTTAGATAGATTTGCACTACTTTTTCGTAACCGCATTCCTTTTAAAATTAATTCGTGCAGCCAAAATACACTTTTTGCACCCTTAAAATTTATGTAAACTATAACAGTTAATTTTAATTTATGCAACTTGTGAAATGTTCATAATTAACCATTTCCGTCTAAACAGTTTACATGAAAAAGTTTGTACTCCCTCATTCATTAGGAATTATATAAGATTCTAACATTAAGTTTTATTTTTCACCGAATAGGGTCGAGTGGTAGTGTATCGTGCTTCCACACCACAGGTCTTGGGTTCTATTAACGGGCTGGACAAGGTCGACTTGCCTTTCATCCCCGCTACATTGGGTCGATAAATGAGTACCAAGCTTAATTTGGGGTCTTAAACACTGAAGGTCTTCTCTCAGACAGATTTGATCACCAAATCAGGACATCTGTTCATGCACCTCATTGCCCAATGGTCACGTATATTGGGATGGGCATAGTAGTTCTTGGCCCTCATGGATTGTTGTGCCAATGAGTTTGAGTTTTTAAGTTTGAGGATTGCCTCACTTTGGGGATACCCCTTAGATAAACATGTATTTCCACTCATTTGCAATAAACATTTTTCTTCAATTACGTTTATTTCAGAAGGAAGTTTGATTTTTCAAATGTATTTGCTTAATAACATGTATATTTGTCTATTATATTAAAATTTTGATCAATCTAAAATTACATGTTTTTTGCTCCTCTAAAAGCTATTAGGATTTTAGAACTGATCTTACAATCCATATACGTTTTATGGTAGTATATTTTAAAATGATAAAGACATTTTTACGACTGTGTGAGCTTTTATGCCTCGTTTATAAATATAAAAATTTGCATTCAGCTACAGTTTTAAATATGTACAGAAATAAGTGGAGGAATAGGATATTTATATATTCTGAATATTTTTGACTGCAGTAAGATATATTTATATTTCAGTTACTTTATAATTTGAAAAGAAGTTGTAAGCCATTTTGCGAATAGTTTGATATTCAATATAAACCCATAGGCTGTTTAATGTTGTAAAGTGTTTTATTTTGATACCAGCACACATTAAAATAAGGCTCATTTGCAGTTATATAATCAGCTTTAGTAATATTTAAATTTTAAAAAATAGTTCACACGTACGAAAACATTCTTTCAAAACCACACACCACATCTCATACAATGTCTTCCATACAGCAGGAAATATTTGTGTATACTCAAAAAATTTAATACAGGATATATTTCAAAATGTTAAGATTGTTTTTAAAATTTGGTATGGATACATTGCGGAACATTCGGTTAACTTCACTGAACAAAATTGTTTTAAGTGTACTGTTTTGAAAGACAAAATTAATTAGGAGAACTTTTCACAATAGAATTTGTAATGACTGAATTGTGTGAAAATGTAGTTATCGATGTGTGACATTTTTCTTGTAATAAAAGAAACAGAAAGATAAGAAATTTAATGAGTAGAAAATGGTTAGAAGTACTGTCATGCGCATTTGAAGAAGTATATCCAACATTTAAATTAAAAATTATTGACTGAATGTGTGTTATGTCCATCACAAATGCCGATGTATAGAAAAGAAATTTTTATTTAATACAAGAAGTTCGAAAAGGAGAACACTAGGAATGAAAATTAGATTTTTTCCATAAAATATTCAGTTAACATAAAAATATCATTTATATGATTTTAACTAAAATAAATTAAAAGTATTGAAATCTTTTTATGTTATTTTAAATTAAAAATATAATTGAATAGAGAAAATCGGTTTTATTTCGTAAATATAATCATCGTATGTATATCACCGCATGCACCATTTATTGTCTTATTGTTTAAAAAAGAGATAGGCCTTTGCTCTTTTACCTCATTCCTTTTTTAAAAACAGGAAAGTGAGCGCGTTTTCTTACTCTCATATTCAAAAATGAATACAGGATGCTTTTTTTCTGGTTCAAATTTAATACCAATATATATATATATATATATATATATATATATATATATAATATATATATATTTAATTTTAAAAATGACAGAAAAATAAATTTTGTTTGAAGAAAATATAATTATTTTTCAAACTTCTAAACACACTATTTATTTCCTTTTTCCACCCTTCATTTTGTTTAATTTTTACTGTGACTAAACATATAGGGGAAACGACCCAGTTCCACTACAACTTTCACACAAGATTGCCCAAGGCAACTTGACAGCTAGCTGTAAACGATTGATCTCTTGGTTCTTACTTTACAAAGGGGACCGAACTGAGTCATAAAATTGTTCCCGTTCGACCTCCCAAGTTTTAAAAGGGGGAAAGGAAAGAAGTCTGTTGCATTTTTAAAGCGCGAATGTCAAAATAAGAGTAAATGTTTTCGGAATTAACTTTTTCAGGAGGAAGCTAACCACTCAGAGGGTTAAATCCTACATATATGATTCCTAATTTGCATCAACACACTCTCTTCTTGGGTTAGTTTGAAAGAATTGCCATTCAGGCCCCAAAGAAATCCCAAGGTGATTAGTATAAGTAATTCCCATAAAGCCCCATCACAATTTGCATGTAACGAAATATTTAACCTCGACTTTTACCCCTTTTAAAAGGTCAGGTTAATTCGAAATTTTGCACACTTGACAAGGACCGATGACAATACAATAATTTCATAATGTTGTTCATCATCTTCATCAGATCTCCGGAATAACGATTTCCAGATTTGGCGACTAATCTCGTATGCCACTTTCAGATTTGCGGCTAATGCCAGATTTAGTAATTAAAAGATTAATGTGCAAACCCTAAGACCACGAATAAGCTTATGGTTAATACAAATAAAAATCAAAAAGGTGTTATTTATGTGAGAAAGGGGGAAGACGGGTGCTTCAGCATTTTCTTACCATAATATAAAGAATTGTCTGTTTTTCCTGAAAATGGAAATAAAAAAACACCCGTGCATGTGAAAAAACTATGTTCGAACTGCTAAATATTTTTTTATTATTTTTATAAAGCAATAGGTTTAGAAGTGATTATACGAATTGACATTATAGCAATACATTTAAAAGGTGATAATACGATGACATTTAATATTTCTTCTCAATACACTTTTACTAGTTTAACCTGCATTTATAGAGACGGACGCTTTGAAAATATAACGATGCGGGCGCCTTGAAGAGCAAGGCTAATTGCAGCAGCCACGTAATTCTGGCTCCAACTATCAAACTCAAGTTAAATTTAACAATGAATAAATTATAGTTTTAAAAAAAAACTAAAAAACACGCTTTTATAGTGAATTGAACTAAAAAGTTAAAAAAACAATTCTTAATAAAAGAATAAAATGATTAACAAGAAAATTATAATGTCATTTTGGTAAAAGCGTGGAGCAAGTTTTGCACTACATTTTACCCCCTAACTCAGCATTTCGAATAGAACTAATAAGAAATTATAATAATTAATATAGAGCACCCCAGGCTTTTACCCCAGTGACATTAATTTTCCTCGTTAATCATTTTATTCTGATATTAAGAATTACTGTTTTACTTTTTTAGTTCGATTCACTATAAAAACGTGTTTTTAGTGTGTTTTTTAAAACAATAATTTATTACATAATACGCAGTGTGTCAAATTTCATTTGAAGAGTGATACCAGCTCCTGGGGATGTACTAGGTCTGCAATGGTAAAATACCAATCCGCAGCCTCATTGATAAAAATATTTGATTTCGATATTTTATTCACGTCGCACACAAAATCAACGCGAAGACCTTTACGACGAATCATGTAATTTTGAGCTTCGGTTAAGTGGATGAAGGTAGCACCTTTTTTGAAGCATCCCTTCTCCATGTTTCGTCACTACGCCAGTTTTGGCTCTACCCTGATTGAATGCGCACCGGCTCTTCTACATGGCATATACCGGGTGTTTCAAAAAAGTCACGCATATCAAACTTTGTGGTTGATTTTTAAAGACAGATGAATTATGTTAACAAACAATAAAGGACAAACAAATGTTGAACGGTTATCTTTATTGTCAGGAGTCAGAGATGATAAAATAACAGTAAATGTACAAAAATGATGTCCGTTTTCCTGGACGCACAATCCAACTTTTTTACCAGATTAATTTACACTTTCCGAAGAACTTGAGAATTAATGTCCGATATTGCATGAAGGATGTAAATCTTAAGTTTATCAAACGTATGGGTATTATTCCTGAAGGTGACATTTTTCAGATATCCCCAAAGAAAATCCTAATTTGGCAAATCCAGTAAAAAAGCTGACCAAAGTCCTTGAAATGAGACGATAATCGAAAAATTCAGTTAAAACTTCCATACTGCCCCGTGATATGTGACAAATTGTGCCGCATTGACATAACCAAGCGTACCTTTCATCATTTTCAGCAAGGATATGTGAATTCTGTAATGATGTTTATGTAGAGGGATGGCCTTTTCAATGGACTTCTTTGTAAAGCGGTCTCCACATCTGCCACTTCGTTTTCATTATGAACGCCTACCCGATCGCTTCCTGTCTGCAACCGATCTTGCGTCACGTAAACGTTGCACTTAAAGTGTTATCATTGATGCATTTGGCGCTCTTTCACGAGGATATTTCTGCTGAAATGCATTTATCACACGGCAATGATATTTTGAAGTGGCATAAAAATGCAACGATGGCTATTTGCTCTGGAAAAATATCATGCACCTCCCGTTGTGCTCAACTGACAAGTATTTTAAACCTGATGCGTTCAAAACTTCATAGTGGAGTCCCTGTTGCCATCTAAGGAATGAAATATCTACCAACCCTTTTGTTTTTAAGCAATAAGTGATTACCATGTGCATGTGCGTGACTTTGAATCACCCGGTATTTTCTTTCATCGGAGCTTGAAAATGACAAGAACAGCCGAATAGAGTGGGGTATTTATTTACGTCACAATCTGTTGTCGTTGTTACTTATACCACCTGATCGACAGTAACCGCCGAATAAAGTGGGTGTTTATTTACATCGCAATCTGTTGTCGTTGTTACTTATGCCACCTGATCGACAGTAACCAAAGAATAGAGTGGGTGTTTATTTACGTCACAAAAATCTGTTGTTGTTGTTATACTTATGCCACCTGGATCGATAGTATTGCCGAATAAAGTGGGTATTTATTTATGTCACAATCTGTTGTTGTTACTTATGCTCCCTGATCGACAGTAACTGCAGAAATAAAGTGGGTGTTTATTTATGTCGCAATCTGTTGTCGTTGTTACTTATGCCACCTGATCGACAGTAACGGCCGAATAGAGTGGGTGTTTATTTTGGTCATAAAATCTGCTGTTACTTATGCCATCTGATCAACAGTAATATTAGATCAAAGCCCACGAAATTCGTGCGGTAAGAGGCTAGACTTTTACGCCTGTCATTCGTCATAGCTCTGATCGCCCTGCAGTTGACAGCACTATTTTGCTCGGTTCCACCCCAAATTAGAAGGAAAACCCTCCGGGGTGGTGGTGAGTAGCTTTTCCAGCTCTTTACCTCTTTCCACCAACCTCCCGAGAGGACTTGCGACTCAACGGCTATTTTGAGCAACCCCTGCCTCAAAGGTACTATACATTTACAAACATCCATGCCTTATCCAGAATTCGAAGCCAGGCCCGACGGCACAGCAGTCAACGTCACTAATCACTATACCGGATAAGAGGCTACGTTGCAAAATAAAGCAACAGGAGGGATATTGACAACGGAACTTTTAATTTTTATTCATTAGGCAAGTGATGAGGATGTCACCAGGACTGTTAACCTACTTGAATTTCCACGCCATGACAACAGGAGCACTTTGATCCTTGACAGAAAAGATGCATTAGTCACATTCTACACGGAGACCTTTCAGTGGCACTTGGTATGGAAGTAATGACACACGTGCCAAGAGTCCACGACCATGACCACTAGGCTACCGTAACCATCACCCGAATAGAGTGTTGCTTTTAAAAAAGCATGGTATAGTAATGTACTATTATTTTTATTATTTTACTCTGTCTTTTTCTCTCTCTGTTTCTTTCTCTTTTTTTTTTTCTTTTTTTTTAAACTAAAATTTATTTTTATTTCTTTAAGGTATCCGACTACTTGCGAAAACCTTTTTTTTGAAAAAATCGAGAAATGGGGATTTTTTGTGATTTTTTTAGATTTATTTAGTATATTTTAAGGCAGAAATCTTAAAACTGAAAACAGAAAAAAAAATTATTATTAAAAGGGGAAAATATACAAAAATTATACATGAACGGGGCCCACTCTGTACGAATAGTAAACGAACAAATTCTGAATTTTTCAATTCACTGTGTGTTACTTTTCTTATTCATTTTGGAAATGACCTTCAGAATAAGAGATATTTTAATTTTTACAAAAACTAGAGCACTTTATCTTAGTGATTATATGAAATTGCTTAAAAAAACAATGATTTTATTCACATAAAGGACTGCAAATTTTTAAAATAAAACAGTGATTGTTAAATCTGAAAGTCAAAGCACTTCTACTGTTATACAGAACATACACAAAGCATTTCATTTAATTATTTTAAAAACTTTTTGAGTAATTGCTGTCCCCGTTTGAGCTTTTCGAAAAAACACATTTCGAGTAAAGCGCATTTTAATGTTTGACATCTTGTGTAAAGTTATTGTATCTGCTTTTTTACTAAAACACTTGTAGTTTTTGTTCTAGTGAATGGAAAATAAAACACTTGGTATTTTTATTAAGCTATTAAGATGGTCTATATAATAAAATCATAAAAGGATTGTCAATTTTTGAAAAATCATGATTTTAGGGTAGTCGTACCTAACTCATTTAAATTTGAATTAATTTGATACATATATGATTCTATAACCATTTTAAGTGATTTTATTCGAAAGCGATTTAAAATTTTCCTTTTTTATCTTTCATTCCAAGAATAAAATTTTAATATATTACATTCTATAAAAAATTAATAATATTACAAAGATACCTGAGAGATTATACGAAACCAAATTATTTGCCAAAAAAGTAATGAGGCAGAATATTAAGAAGTTAAAAAGTTCATTTATTTAAGAATTTTATATTAAGAATATAATTCGAGAAATTAAAATGATTTATTGCCCCTTAATTCAAATTTCTCTTCTGTGGGAGATTACTTTATGAAAAAAGATTATTATGAAAGGATATTTTTACTGAAATTTTTAATTTTGAATGATAAAAAAAGTATTCTCGAAAGAAAAAGTATCATCCAATAAAAATTTTAATATTTTTCAAGTAATAAATTATTTTTATATATATATATATTTTAATAACTTTTTTTTAAACTATAAAAATACCAATTAAACATATATAAAGAATCAACCAATTATAGTTATCTGTTTTAAAATAAGAAATTATACATAGAACCTATTTAGCACTTTGTACTTTCATATTTTATTTTATTGATATTTAATTCTAAAAAGATAGTCATAGTGTGCATTACATGAACTGCATATTAGGGTGGATTTTTGGTTTTATGGAAAAAATTTATTATTACTTGAGCCTATTTATTCAGAGAGAAAATAATCTAGGGTATAAAGATGTGAGGGAAAAATAATTTCAAAATTTATTATTGCGATAAAAGGAGTTGAATTGACGAAAAAATGGGAAAAGACTTAATCTTGATTAGATGACTTCGACTTAAAATAAAACTACTTTCTACAATATAAACAACCAAGAACGTTGTTTATTATTGATAAATGAGCACTAAATAGTACACAGTACAATGTAAGGGTGTTTTTAGAGGTATAGAACTTTAAAATTGCAATAAAACAACGACATTATTCGATTGACATGAATTTTTTTACTCGAAAGATAACTCTTCTGGCATTACATTCTAAATATATGATTTCTGGCATAGGACTGCCACGGCTGGCTCGGATGAGTCCAATAACTGAACGTCCAATTTTCGATGTTTTTTACAACATTTGTGGCCGTATATCATAAAAACACGGCGAATGTTGTCTTCCAAAGGGTCAAGCGTTTGTGGCTTATCCGCATAGACCAATGACTTTACATAGCTCCCACAGAAAATAGTCTAGCGGTGTTAAATCACAAGATCTTGGAGGCCAATTCACAGGTCCAAAACGTGAATTTAGGCGGTCACCCAACGTGTCTTTCAATAAATCGATTGTGGAACGAGCTGTGTGACATGTTGCGCCGTCTTGTTGGAACCACAGCTCCTGGACATCATGATTGTTCAATTCAGGAATGAAAAAAGTTATTATCAAGGCTCTATACCGATCACCATTGACTGTAACGTTGTGGCCTTCATCGTTTTGAAGAAGGATTCCTCCAGCCCATAAAGCGCGCAAACAGTCAGTTTTTCTGGATGTAACGGTGTTTCGACATACACTTGTGGATTAGCTTCACTCAAATGCGGCAGTTTTTGTTTGTTGACGTAGCCATTCAACCAGAAGTGCGCTTCATCGCTAAACAAAATTCGCTTATGAAAATCGGGAACAACGGCAATCTCGTTTTGGGCCCATTCGACGAATCTACGCCTTGCTTGATGATCCGTTTTGATGAATTGCCAAACCAAACTGAGAATAAATCACTTGACAGCTGTTAAATCGGTCGCCATCTTGGAAAGTAATGCCAACTTAAACTTCTATACCTGGAAAAAAAAACACTCTTTACATAGTGATAGTTTGAAATTATTCCAAGATAACAAAAATTGCGTATAGTTTAAACTTCTCTAACGTTTCCAGAGTCATTCATATTAATTAAAAGGGGACTCCAATTATTTTCTTTCCATTTCAAAATTTCATACTTTAGCATTATTTAGAATGATGGATGAAAAGTAAATTTTTATTTTTATCATAATCGCTAAAGGATTATATAAAAAAAACTTCTTACTCACAAAAGCTAAGAATAGGGCATTAGAAGTTTTGCACAGACGGTGTATGGGAGTTTATAGAAATTTTTTTCTTGGAATGAATATTTATACTGCACCTCTTTGAAGTCAGAATAAATGAAAGTGTTAAATATTTGATATTCTGAAACGCAAGTCGGTGTTTGATAAAACACTACTTCGGAGGACTCTTCTCTCTTATGTATATTTCATACAGTAAATTTGTTTATTCTACATATGTGCTCGTCTTCCTACATGACGTCCATCTGCAATTTTGTTTAATAATTTTAATATCATAAGTTATTTGAGTATTCTAAATTTTTAAAATTTTCAGTGGTGTTCATGAGCATGCGTGTGGGAGAGGAAAATAAATTCTTTGAAAAAAAATTCTACTGAATAAATTAAATAAATATTTGAAGACTATAATCTGTTATAAAATTTAAAATGCATTTTTATGCAACGGAAAGGAAACCTGTTTTGAAAGTCTTATACTAAAATCATGCTATGGGTAAGATATATCAATTGACAAGATATGAAAATAGTTTTAAAAATTGCATTTCATTTTCTGTTTAGCTTTAAACTTAATCCTTGTGCTTAGCGATAAATTGCTTAGAATTTGAGAATTTTTGCGGAACAAACATTTAAATAAAAATAAATAATGCTATGAGATTTTATAAATAAAAGTAATATTTTTACAAAATGAGAATATCCACGATGGCAATATCAAAACGATATCAATAATTATACATCTGTTTGAAGCGGAAAACTCTTTGTGCCTTTTTTTTAGAGGGATTAATAGTCTTACGAAGATCAATTCTGGTTCTGATTTCGATTTTTTATCCAAACATAAATGAATAATTACATAATTATCGATAAATTAATCCGAATTTCTATAGTGAAGTATGGTGTAGAAATAAAATGACTTAGATACAGACATCTGTCAACATTTTGGTTGTTTATTAAATTTGCTCTCAGACTCAACACGAGGTCGACGCTATTGTCAACGGGCCTGTTAATTTTGAATCACGCCGAAAAGTGAGGAGGACGAAGCCGTCTCTTTAAATTCTTTTAATCCATGTCAATGAGGAAATATTGAGCATGGGCATATTCAACTTACATCAAACCATCTACTGGATAAATATTTAGTGGCATTGAGGATTCAAATCCTCGTCTTGATAAAAATATAATGCAGGTTACAAGTTCGTGTCCTTGACCACTAGGCAACCACCGACACCAGCCCATGGTTAAAAATTACGAGATCCCTTCTTCATCATATATATATCTGCTTTACAAAAAATTATATTAATTTATTTATCAATGACGTTGTTTAAAACAAAACAGGAACCACGAGAGCCAATGCCGTCTATGATCGAATTCATAGATGTTGTTTTGGGGTATTGGGATCAAACCCTAGAGCAAGGGTGTCAAACTCAAAGGCTTTCTTGGGCTAAACAAACAAGGTCAAACTTTGGTTAACCCCTTACTTTTCGCCCTATCAAAATCATGGGGGTGAAATTTTCCTTTCTATTTCTAGTGCCCGTGATATTTCCGGCTGGAGTGTTGAAAGTAACGCGCTAAAGTTATTAAAATTATCTAATTCTTATACTCGGAGTCATGTTTATTTCTCACCAGATGGAGTGTCAGATAATTTGAAACGTGTTTAGGGATAGTTATTTTATTTTAAACTAGGATGCTAGCACACTTTAACATATATGTTAACATAGTATATATAAACTTAACTGTTACTTAGTTCTGCTCTTTTCTTTTTAAATACACGTACGTTGCGTTCCGTGATTATATATATGAATATATATATATATATATATATATATATATATATATATATATATATATATATATATATATATATATATTGTGTAAAATTATAGAGTTTGTCTGGAAGTGACAAAGTCTGTTTGATTATGGGCAAGAGATCTGAGAGTGATTTCTAAATCCAACTGATTATTTTGAAAATTCGGTTAGTGAAGGAGGGCTGCAGGATATGTACTGTTTGTTACCTGTGATGTTGGCTTTTCTTCCTTAAGTTTTGAAATTTATCTCAAAAGAAAAAAAATTACTATGTGTCTCCTTTGGAGTTTTGCATAATTGTAATAATTCCTCCTTTTATGTTTAAGACACATGTTTTAATTTTTTTTCTTCTTCCTAGAAAACCAACATTCAGTCACAATAACCCAAAATGTTGGCTTTTCTTAAAAATTTAATTTTTTGTATTTCAAGTTGAAATTTTACCCAAAATTATATATATATATATTGAGCATATGCATATAGTTTTCTGTAATTTTCTTCAATAAAAATAGGCACTTTTAGGACCGTTTTCTTCAAAATTATACGACCGTTAAGGGTTAATCCACAAAAATATAAATAAATAAATATTCATAAAAATATTGGTTTATTTCTGTATACATTATAGTAAACATGTGTACAAGAACAAGAAAGATTTAATGTTTACCTCAGGACACTTAACATCTCTTTTCTGCTACTATATTTCCATTTTTCGGAGAAGTTTTGTTCGCAGTGTTAGTTTCAAAGCTGTTCCAAGGTTAAGCTGGGCCTCAAAAATGTTCGTCATGAGCCACGAGTTTGACCACACCGAAGCCCTAGGGAAACTGAAGGTCCCCCCTTGTAAAGGAGCTGAGGCAAATTATATCTGTCTAGGATCATGCCCATCTACCTTAGTGAGGAGTTTAACAAGAGAA
>BMAU01013717.1:0-49749 GCA_019973935.1 Trichonephila clavipes
TATATATATATATATATATATATATATATATATATATATATATATATATATATATAATAATAGAATTGAAAAAAGGAATTCTTCTAGCTTATTATCTAAAATTAATTTGATTCATAAGACCACTTCCCACTGAGGGTAATTAAAATGTAGGAAGGACATCATACGTTTTGCATTTCTTTTTAGATCGCATTACATATTTATTAAATATTACTTGTAAATACTTAAGTTTACAAAGGGAATGATAAATGACATATATTTTAGGTTCAAAAATATACAGGATGGTCCTGAATTAGTGGTACAAACTTTAAGAGAAGATAAAGGACATAGTAACAATCATTTATTGTATTGGAATGCATGGGAGAAAGTGACGTTGAGAGACGCAAACAGGTAAAAAAAAACAAAAGAGAAATGGAGTTATCGGTTGGTTGCGTTGCCGCTAGGGAGCAGTAGGTGTCTAGCCACCGTTCAACGTAATACATCCCAGAAAGGAAACACCCTTCGCAATTGGGCTGACGTCTACTTTGGAAGACTTTACGTATGCCGAAAATACTGACATGCATTACATGCACTGTTGTGCAAATGGCAAAGGCACAACTGCGCTAAGAATGTATAACACAATTTTCGGATCGACGAATGCTCGATCACAGAAATTTTCAGCTGTTACATCGTCAACTTCGAGAAAATACGTTCGTTCCATGCCACCAGACACTATGTTAGTCAACGAAGAGCTGTTAGCAATTCAAGCCTGAAAGAAAGTATCCCGGTGGGCCGCGTCTGACAAACTCCGAGTCAGGAGTGCAAGAGTTGTTGCTCATCACGTAAATGTGAGTCATCAGACCGTTTGTAGAGTGTTAAACGAATGTCGCTTAGGCCTCTTCTACTTTCAGAGAGTTAATTCTCCAAGCTTTAGAGAGTAGAAGCTTTCTCTTCTCCGACTGCCAGTGGGTGGTATAGCAACTTGTGGTGCAGCTGGAGTTAATAGCTCATGTGCTGAACAGTTATTGTAAACATTACACTCTCTCTTGTCAACGAAGCTTTTAATAAACACTTTGTCTTTCCTTTGATCTCTTATATTTTGTGTTTGTGCCTCACCGCATCATTTGCTCCATACATTCCTATACAATAAGTGATTGTTGCAATGTCCTGTACCTGCCTTTAAGGAGGTTCACCCATGAGATGGGTTCAAAAATCAAAACAAAATATTTTTTTCATAAATTGCTTCCTTGACATGTCTAGAATACGATGGTGAAATCCCTTTTTAAAATTCGAAGCCGTTATAAAGAGGTACATGTTAGAAGAGCTTATTGAACATTTTGCCAAACTTTTTTTAGCTTTGGTTTAGCTTCAAAGAGCATCGCCGATTGAGGGTAAGTTAAGACTTTTATTCTTTTTATCGGACTTGAAACCCGTTTTCTCAAAACTGTGTTTTTCAAACTTCCCTTCATCATACCTCCAGAACGGTTTGACAGAATGACTTCAAATTTATAGGGTAGACTCAGCATATATATGCACTAAGTGCACTACGATCATTCCAAAATTCAAAATATTTATATTTTTTATCACAAAAACATAACAAAATAGGTCATACATAGGTCATAGGTCATAAAAATAGGTCTACCAAACTCTTATTTTTCATATTTTCTATTCAGTATAGTTCATTCTGTGCATTTAAGCTTATAGTTTAAAACGCCATTCATTATTTTTTTTTATTTCAGATAAGCCAACCAGCCGGAATCGTAGAGGAAAAGAGCGTCCATTTTTTCGAGGAGGGTGTGTTCACAGCGCTATAACTCACGTTATATTGGATATTTTTGGCTATATATTTATATTCATATTCTTAAAATACGTAAGAGTAATTGATAAGAAACATACAACTTCTATTTTTTCCCCTTAAAGTTTGTACCATGAATTTATGACCACCTTGTATAAGAATTTATACATATTATTTTCTATGGAATTTCAGAAAACAGGAATCAACACATAGATGGACATTTTAAGCATTACTAGCGTATATGGTTTCCTCATTGGATTTAGTAGAGCACAAAGAGAATACCAGCGTTTTGGTCAATCGAACCTCATTTGGAACAGTTTTCTTGCTTTTGAGGAATCTTTCAGGTCGTCCTTCGAGTTTACGACTTGGAAATCTAGATATCAGTTGTCTTGCTATTCGAAGTTAAAATTTTAATTGGTCTGCCTTGAAGTCCTAAATCTCTTCTACTTATTTTCTGTGGAAAAGAAGTAAAATAATGCCAGATTACAGATTGTTGTTGTTGTTTCAAATCCCCTTAATTCAAGAAAGCCTACACCAAGTCCATTTGATCTTTCCGCTTAAGAAGGCCACAAACCAGATGCTGATCTCCAAAGCACTGTCCGAGGGAAACGCCCCAGCAGTCCAGATGATGAGCAGGAGAAGCAGGGACCGGTAAAGAAAAAGTTTATCCACTGCACAAATGTCATACCACGCAAGTGACCACCTAAAGCGCTCTAAGGCCGTCTGAAGAGAGAGATCCCTGGATCTCCTGCAATGTAGATATAGGCCAGGACTTTTGCTGCGTACCAGGTGTGAGCAGCAAGGTTTCGCCAAGTCAGATTCATTTTAGTTCTGTGTAGGAAAGGAATTTCAGAAGGGCTCAAGGCAGAGGAAATGGATTAAGAAGATCACAATCCCTACCAGCCAGCTCATGACTCCCTCGTTCCCAGGCACAACCACATGTGACGGTATCCTTTGAATACACACTTGTTTCCTCTGCCCAAGCTTAGCCAATTTTGATATAATATCTGGACCAGTACTGTCCATAATATTTGGCCAATTCTTCAAATATTGGATGGAGCTTCTACTATCTGTCTCAGGATACAGATACTGTCCTTAATAGAGTTGAGAGCATGATCGAGAGCACCAATAATAGCAATGAGTTCCGATCTAAAGATGGAACAGTGGTCAGAATTCCTAATGCAAATGGTAACATCATTCCCGGGAATGTTACTAAATATACCACTCCCTGCTCTACCCGTATCCGAATGACTACCGTCTGTGTAAGTAATCAAGGCTTGATTGGGTATGTTATTTATTATTTCAAGTACCAGCTATCTGAGTAAATTCCGGATGGCTTTTATGCTTGGGAGTACTGGTTAATAATTCCTCCCGGACTTCAATATGATTAAAAGAATCAGTGGGAGTGATGCAGATAAAAGGTGTAGATGTGTCAACATTAAAATCAATAAAACCCCGCTTCCACATTTTTTAGATTACAGATTAATTATGAAATGCAAGGTTTTATACTCTCACACATATTTTCTGAAACGTAGGCCAGTTTCATAACTTTCTCGAAGTTGATCAAAGTGATCAGCTTCTCCCATGATTGTGTTATATGATCATGGAAAAAAAGCTTGCCACCTATATCTAAAAATTAATGAAGTTGGTAGGAAGTATACTTCCCACAGTGGCAAGTAATTTAAAGCAGTGCTTCTCAAACTTCCAATGTTTGCGACCCAATATTTAATCATAATTTGCATCGCGCCCCCTTCCATACAATATAGATGTATTAAATTCAAAAATACTATGACGTTAAACATACAATACAACTTAAACCTCTTAAGCCCCCCCGTATATAAACGTCACACTCAAACACTTTGTTTATTGCCCTCAGACGTATATATACGTCTTTCCGAAGAAATATCTTTTCTGTGAACTGCTATCCATAAAATTATTCCGAAGGCATCAGAAAGCAACAAAAGGACCTTGACAGTGTTTGCGAAGGATTCACTTATTTCAGAAGATTTGATTATTTATTCCTTTTCTACCCCCACCCTTCAATACACCACATACGCTTACCTAAGTGCTAAACGGGGGGCATTGGAGAGCGAATCACATAATTTTTAATCGGCATTTAAGAGATTAATTATAAAACGTACAAATTATCAAGATAAGTGTTATTGTTGGCATATAATTTTATATGTGACAAATCCATAGGGCCAATGGCAATTATTAAACTTGTCCTTAACTTAGTATTGTTAAGTTAATTATAAAATATATTGTGCACTATTATACATTTATAAGAGTAGTAAATGAAAATTTTATTTTTTATTATGTCAGAATGTGTTTGTTTGTTTACTTTCAGTAAGTTTATAATCTTTAAAAGAATTTTGTTTTCGACTTTTCAATAGACTCGCGGCCCCCCTCGTAGGGTTATGACGCCTCCCTAGGGGGGGAGCGCCCCACATTTTGAGAAACACTGAATTTAAAGGATTAAATTATGGATCTAGTTATTGAATTTTAAATGATTTAAAAAAGCGTTTAATTATAGTAAAATAATATCCTAAGTATTTTGTTATTTGATTATTTGTGATTTAGAAGCATTTGTATAATGATTTCTTATGTGACGAAAAAATTATACCAAAAACATTTACATTATTTCGCTTTTTATTTAATTTGTTTTTATTAAATTTGTACCATGTAAAAAGCAGCAGTATCTTGATTAAATTCGGAAATAACTATAATGAGCGTTTCCTTATTCAAAGAAAACATTTGTTTACAGTTATTTTTAATAACAGAGCATATATATTTTCTACCATGCAATAAAAGCCCAAAAATAATTTATTTATATCGGTTAATACATTTTGTATTTACTAATAACTCTTTAGAAGAAATTGTTATTTCTCTTCTGCTTTGTTCAACCTACAAATATTACGATTTACTTTGGCATCGTGGCTTAGAGGTAGCCTGCATGCTTCATAAGATCATGGTTGAGAGTTCGATTCCGGCTTGAGTCGACAGAGTTTCTAAACGTGAAAATCACAGGCACGAATGTCAAATGATTATTATGTAGCATATAAACGATTCCTTGAGTATCAATTTGACCCTGGGACTATTGACAAAATTAAATCATTGCAATATTTAGCATTCAACGAGAGCTTGAACTTTAACAAATTTAAAAATCAAAAATTTGGTAACGGACACAACGAATGATATTCCTTTTCTATATATGCCATTGGTCTATTATTTTTGTTTGTTACTATTTACTCATTTTTTAGTTCAATTAATGAATTAATATTTGGAAAAACTGCATTAATACCAAGTGTCATCCACCACAAGTTTTAAAAATATGTATTTAAACTTGAATAGATGAATCTAACTATTTTTAACTATTGAAAATTTGAACAAGACACACACACACACACACACATATATATATATATATATATATATATATATATATATATATATATATATATATATATATATATATATATAGGGAGAGGGTAGATAGTAGTAGAAAAAGAAAAATATTGTTAACACGCTTTTTCAAAATCATGGTTCCGAGCGTAGTCTCTCGGATACTAAATAAAAATATTGTATCCAAACATTTGTATTGTTTTTCAGTCTTATTCAATTATAATAGAACTTCTGATAGAACAATCTTTGTTTTTCAAAAAAAATTTAGTACTAATATTTGTGACACATGCATAGAGATATCATAATTATTTTAGCTATTTATATATAGCTACGTATATCCTTCACACAACTCATGAGAAGATAAAATGGATTCTCATTGCCATCTATAAACTGAGTTTTTTTCAAATATGTTGCTCTCTTCCTGAACAATGAAACTTTTTGAATTACGTAAATATAACCTTCTTAGTTTCTATTTTTAAATATAAATATTTATTAAACATTATAATTTTAGGCTAAGTTTTCGTCACAAAATCCTGCAGTATCTTGATGTACTACTTATTCCTTAATAGTAAAAAGGAAAATAAAAAAAAAATAAAGTCAATCCCAATTTAAGTTTTTAAAATAAGTATTCGCAGCTCTTTCATTAGTGTTACTTCACTTCAATAATATTCCGATTATTACAAACTCAGAAGACTTAAATGTATGTTGGAAGTTATGTTATTTGTGACGTCAAAACCAAGTATGCACGTGACTTCAAAAATTGTTTTTATGATCTTCATTTCTTAACAGTTTTCAAGATATTATAAGAGCTCGAGCACAAGTGTATACTGGAAGTTTCAATCAAAAGTTTTCATTTTGTGTTTTAAATGTTTAATACCTCACAAAAAATAATTTTTAATGCGATATTTCGTCGAAAAAAGTTACTCAAAAAGTTAGGAGTCAAAATGTAAAGATAGTTCACATATTTTAAAGCTTTTCAAATGTTATTCTAAAAAGAAGTATTTTTTTTTAAAAAAACTATTCCAAATTATAAGGAAAATGCCTTTAGTAAAATAATAATAATAAATGCAAGCAAAAAATCGGTGACTGTACGAGTCCATTTTTTGAAAGTATTCCTTATTCGAAATAGTTACGGTTACAGGGAGAGAAAATCTGCTACTTGAAGGGAACTTTTATATATATAATTGAAATTTTTTTATAATTTAAATCCTGATTCATAAATTTTTACTTTACTTTGAATAAAATCTTATAGAGTAAAATTTGAAAATATTAAAAAAAAACTCCTTGAAAATTCTACTTCAAAATAAACTCTATTTATAATATATAGCCATATATATATATATCACTCTTTTTTTTTTATTTTTATTTTTTGCGAAATTTTTATTCTCAAGCCAAAGGATGAAGGAAACACTGATTTAATGAACATGTTAACAAGCGTCTATTTCATTTGCCTGTCTTTTCAAAAACTTTCCATTGATGAAAAATATTGCATTTTAAAAAAAAAAGGATACAAAATCTTTTCCAATTAAAATATCTCAAAAGGACAAAGATGACGGTTCAGCACATTTTTCAGATATTTTTTAAACGCAATTTTATTTAATGTTCCTTATAACAGACGGTAGAAAGACATCACTCGTCAATTGTTCGAAAATTACGCAGCTGTTCGTTAGGCTTACTGTGTGAAATGACGTTCAAATGAAAAAAAGAATTCTTCATCCGGAAAAGTCGTCTGCTGATTAAAAGCGACAAGAATTTTCATCGTCATCGTTTTGTTCGTATCAAATTAGACACTCTAGTTCATTAGACAACGCATGAAGGGTTTGGATTAGAATGCTCCTTTTTTAGTCTCAATTAAAAAGGATTGCAAATGAGTTAGGGCAGACAGACATTTGATTTATTCGAACAGAAATGAATCGCTTTATTTCGATTGAGATTGTTTTCTATCGATGCAGATTTCGATGAAAATCGTAGGTAGACCAATTACTACAAAGTGACATCAAATTTATTCTCGTTTTGTACTGGAACTTTTCAAGATGTTGGGAGTGTCATTCAAACAACTAGGGTTACTAATGCTCTTTTTCTCCGAGTTTATGTGATTTATTCGATTTGTTGCGATTCTTGAACTTGCTCAGCTCTTTATGACTGAACCTCAATTGGAGAAAACGGAGAATAAGAAAAAAAATTCAATAAGAATGAGAATTCATACATGAATTAAAGGATTAATAAGAAAATAAAATTTGTTTATTATTTATTTTTTGTGTGTATAATAAAGGAATAACATCTCATTTTAACAAAGAAATATTTAAAAGAAGTAAACAGATTAATTATTTTGCTTTCTTTTAAGTTGGTAGGGTAATTGATCTGGCTGACAAACTTTAATTAAGAAATCCTCAGGAAAAAGAACAGCCAAAAATAACCATCTACAAAAGCGTTTCTCAAACTGTGGGGTGCACCCCCTAGGGGGCGTGATAACCCTACAAGGGGGGCGCGATCATATCGAAAATAAAAGGTTTAAAAAATTAATTTACTGGAACGAAGTTCGGAAAATACTTTCTGACATATAAAAAAACACACATTTACATTGATGTAATTTATATATATCAGCAGGTGATAAAGTTTCCACTTTGATACGTTCATTAACTTTCTGATCCTATAACTAAATAATAAAACACTTTTTTTGATTTGCTGTAATCCTACGATGAGATATTTTTATTACGTCTTCTTTTTAAATCTAAAATACTACTCTTTCAGAAAAAAACTCAGACACAGAGAAAAATTCTAGAAAAATAAAAAATTTATTACTGTAATTACTATTGAAATGCTGTTAGTTGTAGAAAGATAAGGAAGACTTATTCAGAACGCAGATTTGCGTCAGTCATCATCGTTTTCATCTTTTCAACTTAGAACTTATTGGTACGATTGGTTCTGTCCCTTCTATTATGTTTTTGTTTTTCAGTTCGGGAAGTTGTAAATATTTTTTATTATTATTGTTGCGCTTTTTTCCATGTGAAAGAGTTATATGATATTTGGAAAAGCACTGAGAGAGAAAGCACTTTGGGGGATTATTCGGCTAAGATTTATTTTATGGGTATTCTGAAAGATATAAAGCATGATGAAATACACATTTTAATCAATTCTTTCTTTAGAACTAACATCCATAATTTTATATTGAATACACTTAAACCCCGAGAGCGGTCAAGCTGGGCTCAAAGTCAAAGGACAGCAAAACTACAATGATTTGAACAAAATATGATGATTTTGCTTGCAAATATCATTCCTGTAATGTTAGCGAAAAGTGTCTGTGACTTGTGTTCTTTATAAAGGTTACGTACCTTTGAAATATTTTAGTTCCCTTTTAATGAATTTTTTCTCAAATTATCAAAGAAAAAATTAAAAGTCCTTGAAAGCAGGTAAGTATATTTTCTGTTAATTAAATTATTCACTGGAATTGTGATTTTTTAAGTCTACAATAAAAAGAATTCTAAAAAAACCAATAAAACATTGGGGTGACTCTCGCGACAATTAACATTAGTATCGAGTGCGCACCTGCTCTCCCAGGTTTTGAGGTCTTCTCGCTTTAAATATTCATGCCAAATGTGATGGATATGATAGAGAGCAACATACACTGGACTCTTTTGCTGATGACATTTATACTCTTAGAAATGGACGGTGGAGGAAATAATTTTTTAATTAAATAACATTTTGCAATATGTTCCAATTTGAAAATTGGAGTAAAGAAAAATAACAATAATTATCCTATTACTTAAATGTAATTTTCTTAACATAAATATCGTTTAAAAGTAACAAATACAAAATTTAATACTTATCTTGTTATGTTAATTTGCGCGGTTTATAATTAAGATCGTATTGTAGCTTTACCACCCTCCTCCCCCCACCCAAAGAGTATTAATATTGTATAAGGGGGTGCGATAAAAATTATGATTGAAAATTGGGTCGCCAATAGTGAAGTTTGAGAAGCACTGATCTACAAGTATCACATCCTTCATTCGCAGATCACATTACGTGTGTTCTACAACCCTTTAACTATCATGCCCGAAAGAATATCCTGCACGAGACACTAATGCTCCAAAATATCTCTCCCGAGAAATATACGGGAAAATTTTTTGAGTGCATCTTATTTTTATACCCAAATACATATCGGAAAAAGTTACCTTGAATTAAGAAAAACAGAACTACTTAATACATGTAAATTACAGTTTTGCAATTTGAATAATATGTATAAAGAATAGTATAATATGTGATGCCCCCCTTCTACTCTTTCTAATAAAATCTTTTCGCCGAGATGTTTTTAATCAAAATGTTATTTAGGTATTTTTATGCAGAAATAAATTTATATATAATATTTCTAAGTATATATATATATCAAATTAAAAAATAAATTTGATGCTCTGAAATAAAAGAGAGGAAAATAACCAAATTACGCTTGCATTAAAATATTCTTAATATAGATTCGTGTTAATTTTTCCTCTAAATTTTTTGAAGGGTTTTATTTATTTATTTATTTTATTTATTTACACTTATTTATTACTTTGAAATTTGTACATCTGTTTAACGAATGAAATTATTTCGATAGAATCCATGAGACAAAAAAAATCGGTTAAATAGAAACTGACTTTGGGCTATAATTTCATTAAAAGAAAATTGAATATTTTATGATATTGTAAAAATAAATATTGATTTTTTTTTTTTAGAAAACAATTCGCCTTTTTTTAAGATTCAGTGTCTTATCTGCAAGGGTTAGTCTTTATCGTAAAACCTAATGATGTTCCATTTGTCGTTTTTATTTCTTTATGTACTCGCATAGTTTCATCATTTTAATAAAAGTGAGTTTCTTTACTTTTCCGAGGAATCGTAATCAAAACAAGGGCTATATTTATTGTAATTTCTTTTCCATTATTCTAATTTCGTTTTTCATTGGAAATTTTTCAATCCTTTATTTTCATTTCTTTCTCAAATTGATATTTTTTTAGGATATAGTTTATTTTAATGTATAGCAGTTGTTTTTCTCTTTTTTTTACTGAACTTTATTGAAGCTGCAAGTTGCATGATAATTTCCTTATATTTTTTTCTAGTGTTTTATGCTAATGCTTTTTCTGATATATAAGAAATTCATAACTAGTATGTTTAGATTTAAAAATACATTACATTTTCCTTAGTGTTGCGAAATTTCACGCATTCAAACATTACGTATTCGATAAAAATGTATTCAAATAAACGAAACTTAGGGGAAAATGGAAAATCAGATACCCTTAAAGGAGGATAGTATCTTAAAAGTTTTAGAAATTGCATATTTTGACGTACATTTTCGGATTTTTAATAAAAAAATACAATTTGCTCATTTTATATAGGATTTTCTTGCAATAAAGTAAAAGTTTAAGGCATTAAAACAACTTTGCGATGAAATAATTACATTTTTTGAAAACCCTTCAATATGAATACAAAAATAATAATAATCAATTAGCTTATTTTCTACTGACCACAACATAAAATTTGAAAGACTTACAATAGATTTCATGTCCTTATATAAAATTAAGGAATAAAATAGCTAATAAATGCTTGTATTCTGCTTAGCTCACAAATTTAAAATTTATCTCTTATTTAAAATTATCTTTAAAATTTAAGAAAATTTAAAAAATTTTAAAATCAGTTTTTTTTTCTATTTATTTTGTTACAAAATAAAATCTATTGATCCTATATACAAATTGAGGCATGTGCAATACAATAAAATATACATATAAAAGTCAAATATGAATACAAGTAAAATACATACAGGATGATGCCAAATTCTACCGACAAATTCAGAAGAGTAATAGTACGCAGCAAGGGGATGACAAATCGCCACAGAACACGGGGTCGGAACATGAGGTCAAGTCGGAGCAATTCGCAAGAACAGTTATGAATAACATGATGTCGAATAGAATGAAAAGAGGCAATAAGAGGTTAGAAATATAATTGTTACTATTCGTAAAACATGTTTACAGTACGGACAAGGCATCATAGCTTGACCTCAGAAATGCAATTGGGTTTGTTTGAAAGTGTCCGACAATGCTTAGTCCACCGCTGTTGGGTGTGCTATGACCTACGCGGCCGCAACTTCGAAGAATTCCTGTAACAAACATTTAACGTTGCATTTCTGACGTCAAGGTGTGATGCATTGTTCGTATTGCATTTATTTTGTGACTAATAAATGTACTTTTTACCTCTTTCCGTCCCTACTCGTTCTACTAGACATCACACGCTTCGTAACTGTGAATTACTCTGACTAAACGTGGCTTACGACCCCGTTTTCCATGGGGATTTATTTTCCCCATGCTGCCTACCAGAGACGTCTTAAGGCAATGACCAATTGGGTCCGGTCACATGACCTCTGTTACAATAGGGGCCTCGTCTCGTTCTCGACTCCACGTAAAAAAAGATCCTGATTCGAACAATTTCAGTGGTTTTCCGGTTGTATTAAAAAAAACTAGGAATTTCAGGCAATATGTCAACTGGCTGATATGACCATCGAGTATGAGCGTGTAAAGGCCTACCACCATACACCATCATTACTCACCATCACATCATTAAGGTAGTTGGTCAAGCCGGTTTGTGCTATTGTAACAAGTCAAGCACATTTATTTGTTTCGGTTTATTGTTTGTACGAGTATTTGGCAACGTATACTGTGTATTGTCTACTTTTACAACTACTTACTTACTACTAGGTGGGGCCTACATTTGTGTAAGGCCCCCAGGGCCTAAAGAAGTCTTAAGACGTCCCTGCTGCCTACTATCACCCCTCTGAGTTTACCGGTTGAATTTGGCAACACCTTGAAAACAAGTAAAATATGCACATAAAAAAGCATAGCCCTGCACAACCGAAACTTTTTAATCCTGTGAGAAAGCAGGGGAAAATTAAAAATTAAGAAAATTAAATTTACTCGTAAAGATTAAATATTAATTTTTTACTCTTAAAAAGTACCCATTTTATACGCTTGTCCATCTTTTTCCACGATGTAGTCACGCATGATTTTTTTTTAATTATCAGTCTTCCGAATCCCTTTTTTGTAGAAGATTTAGACTTAATTTCTGCTCTCTTTATTCATGCATTTTCAGCCTGAGAGAGAAAGAGAGAGAGAGAAAAGCAGAAATAATTTTAAAATACTCTAATTTAAAATCAAGACGTTTCATAATATCCATACAATTAGCTGTTACATCATTAAATATCATAATTATTTCATTTAACACTAATATCAATTTTTTATTTTAAAAGATTGTGATTTTTTTTCGTCGGAATTTTCAAACAGTAAAAATAAAAATTTCTTTTTAGTTTTGAGTCAACCTACTCAATTTTTTAATAGTTTTGGTGAAGATAACGCTGTTACTAAAGATTAAACTGCATTCTTAACCACGATAGGCATAATAATGCTACATTTGTTGGAGAACTTTTTTTTCGTGGTGGGGGTTGCGTAACCTGTCTCAGGTAGAAATAAGTAGAGCTTCGTTTCATCATTTATTGAACGACATAATGATGTTATATTAAAATTAGTAGTATATTCGAAATTCGAACACAGGGGTCTGAAGAGCAAAATACCGTCTTCATCGCTTGGCCGCAATTTAAATCACGAAGTCAGTCACCTATAGCCTTCGTGTTGCTTCAAAGTGTGATTTTTATAAAACAAACAACAAATCAATGAGATTTAAACAAAAATCTGCTAATTTACATCTTTTTAAAGGACAAGTCTTTGTTGATATATACATTTTTTTAATTACGAAGAACTTAATTATTGTTGGATGTCGACGCAGTTTGGTTTAATCTCTTAACTGACGCGAACGTATGACGACCCACTCAGCCGATGTTTTAATTGCCCCTGGCGTATATATACGAATTATGAACCATTGTATAGAGCTGATTTCTTTAAAACTATTACGAAGGCTTCGGAATATAATACAATGTCCTTGACAGTGTTTGCAAAGGATCTACTTATTTCAGAAGAGGATTTACTTACTTGTGCCTTTTCTTTTCTCCCAATATAACATATGCACGACAGGCAGAAAAACGGTTGTTGTTGTTTCTCATGCCACCTGATCGCAAATGCATGAGATCCAGGTGCACTAAATTCATAGTGGCAAGGGGCTAAATTACTGTTTCTCAAGCTTTCAATACTGGCGACCCAATTTTCAATCATAATTTTTGTCGCTTTCCCCTCCCCCCTGTACAACTATAATGTATTTACTACAATAAAAATGTACTTTCAGAGAGAGACGCTAAAGTTACTATAATATCTTAATTATAAACCGTACAAATTAATAAGATACGTATATTAAATTCTGTACATGTAACTTTTAAGTTATTTATATTTTAAGAAAATTACTTAAAATATATATTACTTACTTACTATTATGTTATTTTTCTTTCTCGAATTTTTAAATTGGAACAGATTGCAAAATGATATACTTAATTAAAGATTTATTTCCTTCAGCATTCATTTTTCAAAGTACAACTGTCATTAGAAAAATAGTCTATGTTGCTCTCTATCATATTCATCACATCTGGCATTATCGGGTACGTTTGCGTGAGTCTGGGCAACCTATCGGACGTCTACGCAAAACATGTGAAAATGCTTTTCCTCCTACAATTCCAGTCAGTTTTGGTCGACTCGATACTTCTATAGCTACCGAATCTAACTTGAATGTACACTTTTTTTTTAATTTACACGTTGATTGTAATTCACGGTAATTAAATATTTACAGCAGTAGATTAAAACAAAACCCTACATGCATTTTTAAGTCGTAAGCAAACATTCTATGATAATAAGGAACCAACAAGTACACAGACGAGCATGGTTCCGAAAATTACATCAAGGCGATATTCTCAAAAATACTTAAATTTTGGATTTACCAATACTGAAGTAAATGATGGGGAAAAAAATGTTGTATTAAAACTTTCAAATCTGAAGACCAACATGTGAAATTTGTTTTTAAAACATATAAAACCCTTTAGCTATGTTGGCAAAGAATTTTAAAAAGTATTTTCTGGATGAGGACAACTTGGTAGCAAGTTACGAATGGATTAGGGATCCATTTCAAGATACTCCAAAAGGGCTCTCAACTTCCGAAGAAGAACTCTTCATAGATTTCACATCCAGTGAAAAATTAAAAAGCAATTTTGTAATAAATCGCTCTTGAATTTTGGGTAGAGGTGGATGATGAATTCTCTGTACTGAAAACAAAAGCACTTCGCATACTATTACCATTTTCAACATCCTACCTTTGTTAAATTGGATTTTTCTGTGGTGGCTGCTTTGAAGACAAAATATAGATCTCAGCTAAATATAGAAAAATAACTCAAAGTGTCAATTTCTGATATTAAACCTTCCTTTGAAAAACTTTCCTCTACAAGACAAGCCCATGGAAGTCCCTAATAATTATTAAACTTGTTCTTAATTTAGTAATAAGAAAATATTTATAAAATACCTTCTTCAGTACTGATACATTAAACGTATACTGGCTGAAACACCAACTCTTATCACGAGTCCATTTTTTTAAAAAAAATAAAACATTATTCTTGATATAATAGCTGAACTGTAAGGAGAGTAAAACTGCGTGCATGATATAGCGTACAAAATGTAAAATGATTTTTTTAGATAAATGCTGTAATTGTAAGTGACTGTTTAAAAGAACTGTAATTTTAAACCTCACATAATTAGCACTTAGAAGTAATGTTAAATAATGAAAAATAATATAAAATTGCGATGAAGAATAATTGTGTTACTTTTTAATATTTAAAACGAGAAGACTTCTAAATGTTTTAACCCGGGAGAAGGCGCGCACTCGATACTAACGCTAATGGTAGTGCGGAGGGACTCAGTCACCCCATTGTTTGTTTATAATTATTTTTACTGTACACGATACAAATCGGAATTCCAGTGAATAATATTACTAAGAGAAAGTATACTTACCAGTTTTCAAGGACTATTCAATTTTTCTTTGATGAATTAAGAAAATATCCAATAAAACCAGAACTAAAATGATTGAAAAGTGCAAGACCATAATAAAGGACGCAAATTAGAGACACTTCTCACTAATATTACAGAAATGTTAAATTAATCAATTCTTTTCCAAATATCGTAAAACTCTGTATTATTTACAATTTCCCTAAGAGAAAAGCAAACTCATAAAAGATGGAACGGAACTAATGTAGAACTAACCATGCCACACGTTTGAAGGTCAATCAAATGATTAGCAAATGTATTATGCAGCCTGGCTGAAAAGTGAATCATGTGAAAAGTGAATCATCTACCTTTTCTTTTTCTACATCTAATGTACAGTGTTTCAATAATAATTACAGTGAGGAATTGTTTATCTTAGAATTTTTCTCGGGGTCTGGGTTTCGTTTTTTCTTTTAACGAGTAATATTTTATGTTAAAACGTAATAAAGAAATCTCTCATTGAGGAAATACAGCATATTAAACAAAATGTTTTTTTTTCTTTAATTTGATTTTGAAATCAAAGATAGCTATTTGATGACGGATAAACACCAGATGATAAACATAAATTATATCACTGTTGATGTGTATCTTATTTTATTATGGAAGAAAGCATTTTATTTTACTTCTCTTTCCGGCTATGTTTTTTAAAAAAATCTTTAAATTTTCAATATGCTCGCGCCCCCCTTGTAAGGTCATTGCACCCACCAGGGGGCGCGCCCCACTTTGAGAAACACTTGGCTAAATGCAAGCCTGTCGTTGGTCGTAGCCTTGAGCTCCTTACAAGTGACAGTACGATTCTTTTTTAGCTCGGTTCTATTGCAATTTAGAGGGAGAATACCCTGGAGGTTGGCGGTCAAGGACCACTCACCTCTCTTCCCCGTCCACCTACCTCAGAAGAGGAATTGCGGCTATTTCCGAGTACTCTCATGCCGCAAAGGCAATACACGTTTACAAACATCCATGTCTTCTCCGGGATTCGTCCCAGGCCCTACGGCACAGCACATTTAGCGTTGCGAACCACTATATGGGATGGGCGACATGAAAAACGGTGCTACTTGGGAGTGAATCGAGCAAATTTTCGTCTGCAGTTAAGAGGTTTAAAAGCTCCTTGCATTATATATTAATTTTCGTAAATGTTTTTGAAAAATTGAGTTTTTGAATGTACAAAAGTACAATCTCCCTTAAAATAATAAAGAAATCTGTACCTCAATTTTAGAAAATGGTAGGGAAAAAATAAAATTTAAAAATTATATTATTACAAAATACTTTACATAATTTGATATGCATACAATATTCTTACATTTACATATTTATATATGGGTATAGTATTATTAGTTACAAATATTAAGATAGGTGATATTAAAGGATAAGAAAAATAAAATAATAAGAACACACAGTAATTCTCATAAACATCTTGCATTTAACATGTTACATAATTTCCTTATCACAACATTGAAAATATAAAAGTGTAACTTTTCTTCGAATGTACATTAAACTTACTTACCAATGACCTTTTTACTATTCTAAAAAGTTATTTTTTCAGCATACTTTACTCACTTTTTGCTTTTATTTTTTTATTCATTTCAAACATCAAAGTAAATTTGAGAAGTCAAGAGAAGTTTTTCTAGCAATTATCATTTATAAGTGATAAAGAAATTCAGAGAAAGATTTCACGCCTTTTGATCAGACTTATTTTTAAGAGCAATAGAAACTAAAATCAAAGACGGATTCTTTTCTTTTTTTATCAGCTTACCTTTTCTTTTTGTTCTTTTAGTTTTTAAGTAAATAGAGAACATTCTTTATACAATATCCCTTATTTAATTTTGAATAAATTGAAGGATAGGTAAACATTGTTATACAAGCTTCCTGAACTAATAAGGAAAAAAGAAAAATATTTTTAATGCTTAGAAATAGAGTTCAAAGATGCTTTAAAGGATCAGAATTTAAACTGTTAGGTGCTTTTTTTGGTGGCACTCAATTAATAGTCAGCGTGATTTCAAATTATTAATTTTCAAAAAATTTCAGCATTTACTCGAATTTTTATTTCGCATGTCTATTCCAAGCAGTCAGTACAGCAAGTGGTAGTAGCTTTACCAAAAATGCCATGTCTTTACAAAAAATACAGTTTTGTTTACAGTTAATAATATATACTATCAATAGACGTAAAAAAAGTAAAAATACAAAAACTTAAATATAAATTACGAGAATAATTTCAAAAATTAACAATAACTAAGTGAATTTAAATAAAATAAGTATAACATTTATTATTTATTCAAATAGAATTAGTTCGGATTCTATTAAACCATACCAAGCGTATTTCGCTGATTCGGAAACAGCTTGATAGGTGCAGCCATTTAGTGACACAAAAAAATAATGATTTATTGTTGTCGTCACCAAACTATTTATTCATCCAAGTTTATATTTTGTTATTTTAGAGAATTTTAGATCTTTTATACTACAAAATTTGAAAAAGGAAAAAAGCATTTCTTAATTTCGTTACAGATAATTAATCAAAGTAGCAATTGATTCCAACTATTGATTTCTGATTAGAATAATTATAGGTTCTAAAATTCTCTGATTAGAACAAGAGAAAAATATTTTTTTTTTACATTAAAGAAATTTTTGAAATTGAAATTTGGTGTTTATGTGCCGACTTATGTAATGTTAAACAAAAATTCTGAGGATACAGTTATAATGCAAACTATGCATTTACAGTAAAGTAGAAGAAAAGTTGCAGAAATCCTAGTCGATATATTAAGAATTCGAATCCTAATTAAACAAAAAGGAAAAGATTGGGGACTCAGTATAATGAGCTCAACTAAGCTTAGCACTTTATAAGCTGTTGTCTTACAGATAAATTGATAAGTTAACAGTTTTCATTTATGTTATATAACAATATAACAATTAAAGCCTGATTTTACCAATAAGGAATTTAATTTTTACAATAAATTACCCAATACGTGATTTTTTTAAAATTTTATTAGACTGAAGTATCTGACTGCGCATAAAAATGTTCTTTTTTGTAAATTTAAATGGAACAATTAATTATGTATCAATTCAAACTCTTAAAATGCTAGTTTGTCGATCTCATGATCTGTGATCGTGCACATTTTTTACATGTTTAAATGGCATTATCCTTGGAGATTTTTCCCTCACTTAGCAGCTTGTACCCGGAATTTTCTTTTGGATTTCTCTCCCTCTCTCTCTCTCTCTCAGGGGAAGATTCCAATTCATAAATACGTTGTAAACAGTAATGCCTCAAGTATTACCAAATAATGATATTGTTACGTAGATCCGGATTGGAAGATTTTATGCAAAACAATCACAAATGAAATAAGCAGTTCTTAAAGAGCGATGTGAATTTATTGTCGAAAATCCAATCCTTTAAATACAGGATTAAGCAGTAATATTCACAGGGTAAATAGCCGAAGGTCTTCACACCTTCGATAGCAATCAAACACAATCACCAGTGTTTAAAAATAAACGTACGTAAAGATTATCCACATTCACAGCAGAGCTAATCGCTAATCAAAACAATCCTCACTACTCGCTGACTTAATCAAGACTCATCGCCGTACCGGCGAGCACCTTCTTTTATACCACCAAAGGTATTAGGTCACCAAAGTCACCAAATTGGCCGCCAACTTGGTAGCCAAAAATGATGCCAACTTGATTCTACCGCCAAGATTTCGCCAAGTTCTTATTGAATCGCCATTATAACGTAAGGAGCGACATTGCTTATGAATAGTACAATTTTAACATGAAATAAATATAACATAGAGCAATATAAATGCATTAAATACTCAAATACAAATTATTTACACTATTTACCCAATATTCGTAACACTATATAATAACGGAATATCGCCTTATATTTTCTGTAGAATTTTGACATATTTCTATATTTAATTTTTACTGTACACTATACATTTTTTAATCCATTGCTGTCTTGTAATTCTGAGTTTTAAAATACTAAAGTCTATTTCAGGGGTGCGGCAACTTGTTTTGGCGCATTTGCCCCATTTTGGAAACGCAGGATATGTAAGTATGTATTCAAATGTATGTATGCAGGAATGATTGTATTCATTATAAAAAATGATAAATATAAGTTAAATAAAATAGTGGAAGTTTTATTCAATTTATTTATAGTGTTAATGTCGAGTTGTCTATTTCTGTATGCACATTTAATTTTAAAATCAGTTTAATGAGACAAATGTACTCTTAACACACTTTTCTAGAATTTCTTTTTTTAATCAGGAAAGAGATGGCTAAAATTCTCATCACACCATTCAAGTTAATGTTAACCAACTTGCATCTTTATTTGCTTTGGTTGATTTTCATGTAAGAACAACTTTGCTCACAAATATATGCTGGTTAAGAAATATTTCCCACAGACATTTTAATACATCGAAATTTTTCAGCTGACAAATAGTTGTAAAAGTCAATAACATAGCATTAATGTATCCGACTACGTTCGGAATTGTGATTTTAACAAGCGCATAAATGGATAGTTTTCATGATATTTAGTGTCACTCAGATTATAATACATGCATAAAATTGTTTTAAGGACATTTTGACAAAAAAAATTTATTTAAATATAATATTTTGGCAAAAAATTAATTTAGAATAATCTGTTTTCCAAATGTTCTTTGGTGAAAAATGGTTCTATTATAATAATATTTTACCTGTATATAGCTCAGACCTCTCTACAGAGGCTCAACTAGAATTTTTGAAAAATTCACAGTATTTACAGAGTTACCACTAGTTAAAATAATTATTAGCGTTTTTTTCTTAAAATTGCTCCCCTCTGTTGTCGTAAAATATCAATAAACCCACTTCTAAACTATATATTTCATATATATTTTTTTGTCAAAAATTCCTTAAAACAATTTTATGTATGTATTCTAATCGAAGCAACACTAAATATCATGAAAATTATCCATGTATGCGCTATTGCAAAATCCCAGTTCCGAACGTAGTCGAATACCTTAAACATTTTATTCACACTGTAATCTGTCTTCGAACTGTAGCTGATCAGGTGCTATATCACAAGTTGATAACAGAGGAAATTAAATTAACGTTCAATTTCCTTAAAATCCTAAAATCTTCTTGTAATATTGCCCTCAACACTCTTCAGATGATCCCTTAAAAGAAACACTTTCAGGTACTTTGTTTTCCTAAGAGTGAAAAATACAAGACAAATATTTGATAGAAAGCCTGGGAAGGAAATTACGGTTCATAGCGGATTGTCTGACTGTCTTATAAACATATAAGAACTCCTTCAACGCCGCTAGTCCCCCTGTCTATGGTACAAGGCAACGTTTCTCAAAGGACGGGGTGCATCACCCTGGGAGAAGTGATAACTCTATGAAGGACGAGGAAGGGGTTGCGAGCATATTGAAAAGTCGGAAACAAAAGATTATTTTAAGAAACTCTTAATTTATTGAAAGCAAGCAAACAAAATGCATTCTGACATAATAAACAATGAAATACACATTTACACCGATCTAATACACTTATAAATGCACATCAGACTATTTTTCCCCATGGAGGCTGCGGATTGGTGTTTTTTCCATTGCAGACTTAATACATTTCCTTAGAGCTGGTATCACTTTTTAGTGCGGTAACATATAGGCAAAACTAATTGCCGCAAGTAATTTTGACCCCCAGTTACTTCCCCAAGGGGAGGTACCTAAGCTCTGATTATGCAAATTTGTTCTAGGAGTTCAATTTTGCCGATACTATCCAAAACAAACAAGCACTAGGAATCTTTTACATGCTGCATAATCATACGACATGGACGCTGCCGATTTTCTGCAGCATAAAAATCCACCGACTTGGGCTGGGGTTGAATGAACAACCTTAGGGGCAGAAGGCCAGCTACCAACCATATCACCACTTATCCGGCTATATCAGTACTGCACAATGCATTTTATAATTAATTTAACAATACTAAATTAAGAACAAGTTTAACAATTACAAGTGACACCATGGGCTAGTCATATATAAAATTATATACAAAAATTAACACTTATCTTGATAATTTGTACAGTTTGAAATTAATCCCTTCATGGCTTATTAAAAATTACGCGACTTAATAGCACCGTTTTCTACTCGTACGTAGTCACGCGTAGGTGATGTACCGAAAGGGGGGGGACAAATAAGCAAATCCTCTGAAATAAGTAAATTTTTCACAACCGCTCTCAGGGTCTTTTTATAGCATTCCAAAACTTTCGGGATCATTTTATGGATAGAAGTGCACAGAAAAGATCGTGCCTCGGAAAGATGAATATATCGTTCGGGGCAATTAATGCTTTGGCTGAGCGAGACGTTTTTATACGTTAGTATGACTTAAACTGTTATAGATGTATTGTAGCTTTAGCGTCAACGTACAGTATTATTAAGTTCAATGCATTGTTATTCTATGGGAAGGAGGGCCGATGAAAATTATTATTGAATATTGGGACGCAAATACTTAAAAGTTTGAGAAGCCCTAGTATAAGGATATCAAATGAGTAAGTAAGAGTTTATTAACGTCATGCTGTAAAGTAATACGGATGTTATTAGTGATTGGATACTTCATAATTTTCAACCTCGTTCAAGTGACAAAAACGATACCTGAGTAGGCTTCTTCTCACCAAACACCCAGATATCAAAGGGAGGACTTAGAGCTTCAATAGATTTAACGTGCATCCGCTATGTACATGGTGAGTCTTCAGAGACAATAGGGCTCGAACTCAGAGTACCACTAAGATTGATTCATACGTAATAATATGGACAATCTTCGTTTTCCTTTTCCTCTCCATCTTCCTCCTAAAATAAAAAATACTTTTTTGAAGATAAAATATCTGTATGCATCATATTGACATTTCTACACACAAAAAAGTGTGTGTGTGTGTGTGTGCGTTTTTTAACTTAAACAAATGAAATACTTTTGCCTGAATCCAGTTTAATTGGCTCTCATGATGTTTTCAACACAAATTAGCCAAGCAAACTCTTCGTCAAATCCCTCAGTGTAAACCAGAAAAAGGTAAAAACACCTCGATTGATTTCGAATTTGTTCGCGGGCACACCGGTGTTTTTGGAAATGAGCTGACTACACAATTATCTTGCAAAAACTGCTGCCAAGCGCGAAATTGATAGTAGCGTAAACCCTTTAGCACAGTGCTTCTCAAACTTTCAATATTCGTGACCCAATATTCATTCATAATTTTCCTCGCGCCCCCCTCCTTACAATGACAATGTATGAATTCATCAATACTATACTTTGACACTAAAGCTACATTATGGCTTTAATATCTTATGTGCCACTGACGTTTATAAACGTCTCTCTCAGTTAAAGCCATAATTTTCTAGACGTATATATACGTCTTCCCGAAGTACGATCTTTTCTGTCCCCTGCTATCTATAAAATAGTTGGAATGCAATAAAGAGACATTGACAGTGTTTACGAAGGAGTTACTTATTTCAGAGGATTTGCTGTTATATACATGTGGAGTATTGGCCAAGTGTGGTATTTGTCGAGTGGTTTCAAGAAAACATCTTCCGTGAACGTTCATCTTTTTATTCACACACACATAACGTAGGTGAACAATTCACAGTTGCATTTCACAGATATTTTATAAGAACACGAAAGCAGACACAATACAAAAACGACAAGCAGCAGCGACATTCCACAAGATGAACACAAAGACAAACAGGTTGATTACAAAAGATTTTCGCTTTTATACCGGCAGTGATTATTGTGTAATAGTGGTTCTGATTGGATAGAATGGGCGGAACAGGGATTTCGGACTAGCCGATTACAATTAAGATTACAATGTTATTTTTAAACCAAAGAATTAAAGTTTGTTTAAATTTTAGTACAAAGAGTTAACAAAAAGGATACTAGAGGGAATTATTACATACATATATATATATATATATATATATATATATATATATATATATATATATATATATTCCTTTTTTTCTCCCCCGCCCCATCAAAATACTTGTGTCTACGTGGAAAATGGTGGCATTGTGAAGCAAATCGCCTATCTTTAAATCAGAAGTAAGGGAACATTTTATAAGCCGTACAAATTACCAAGATAAGTGTTGATACAAGCCCGTGGGATCACTGGTAGTTATTAAACTTGTTCTTAAGTTAATATTGTTAAATAATAATATAATACATTGTACAATACTGATACATTTTTAGCTGTATTATATCAGTGTATACGTGTATTTTATATTTTATTATACCAGAAAGTATTTTGTTTGTTTACTTTCAGTAATAAGTTTTAAATAATCTTTGTTTTCCAATTTTCAATATACTCGCCTCCCCTTCGTAGAGTTATCACGCTCCCGAAGGGGGCGCACCCCACAGTTTGACAGACGCTGCATTAACAAAAAGGTTATGAGAGAAAAAATAATGAAGTTTTGAAACTAAGAATAGACAAGTTAAAATAAAGGCAGTTTGACCAAAACATAATTTTCTTTCATCAATATGACTGTCATGCCATCTTTCTTACTAACTACAAAATGACCCAATTTCTTTCTGGACATGGTAACTTAAAGTTTAGCCAAGTGGTTAGAGCATCGGACTCCAGACCGGAAGGCCTGTGTTCGATGATCGATGCCACCAAATACCCTCCGAGTACACACGAAGTACGTGCTCGTTAAATCAGTGGGTCTGAAAGTCTTGTGGGCTGAATCACGAGTGCAGGAGACTGGAGAATATTTCCTTCCCCTTCAGTTCCATGTCAAAATTGTGGAGGTGGTGATGGGTGGTGTCACCATCTATCGTCCCTTAGGGGAATTTCCCCCAGCTAATTTGAATAGTCACCTGTATGGTGCTTAAGGCCTAGGCCAACGACAGACGTTCTTCTAGTCCATTGCCACGATGAATTCCGTGGGCCTCGTTCTAACTACCTCAGAAAGGTGGCATTAGCCACAACAACAACACTAAGCTAATGGTGCTATACCTGCCTGTAACATGCAATCCTTCGTCATGCTAAACTCTAGCATTTATTTGAAACAAAATCATGCAAAAATTTGTTTGCTGCATAAATTTTGATTTTGATTTTTGGTTCAAAATTTCCTTCTGTCGGTGGTTAATTTTAAACAAAACGCCCTTTAAGAAATTTGTATTCTTTGTACAGTTAAAGAATTTTTTTTTTTTTGTTAAATTTTCGCTTTTAACAAGTAATATATTCGTTTTGATGCAAAAGATTAAACGCACGGAGATGTATTAGTATTACTAACGAAAATTATTTTTAAAAAAATTGATAAAAAAATGAATTTTTTAAAAAAATCAAAATTCTGCTGTACATGCCAAAATACTTAATGTTTAACTTTAATCAAATAAGATTTGAGTAATTATCATACAGTTAGTTTAATTATTTTATTTTCAGAAAGAAATATATATAAAAAATTGCATCGCTGAAATAAAATATTCCATCATTTAATCGAAGCAAAAATTTTAGTAGCTAAATATACATAAACACATTAAATATTCCTCTATTAAATTTTAATAGAATAATTATAGGATGATTTAATTTTAGATTTAGTGAAAATGTGAAACTCACATTTCTGGGATTTTTAAATATATATTCTAGAAATGTATTATCATCAAAGAATTTAAATGAAACTAAACATAAAATTTCAGAATGTAAATTCCTGTTTTATGTTAGTATATTTATATAACCAGTTGAAAAAATGACCAAAATACAATGGTTAGTTTTTACTTTTTATACTCAATAGAAATTGAAGTTTTTAGAGCTTAAATATGGTTAAAATTAGGAAAAAGCATCAATATTAAAAAAAATATTCAATTGGTCATCAAAAGCATGTTACTAAGTTTATTTTTAAATTCTGTTCAACAAAGCTTTTCATTAATCGGAAAGGATATGTTTAAGTTTTGTAAACTAAACTTACAACAGCTGTTGCAAGAGGCTTAGTTCTGAAAAAAAAACGCGTGCATAATCACAATAAACATGCTGCACTATTTTTTTCTTCACTGAGCTAGTTACGCTTTTGTGAAACCTTAGTTGTTTGGAACTAAAGATTAAATATTAAATGCTTGAAAATTTATCAACTGGGGGAAATGCAATAATTATGAATGTGCGTTTTCCGTCTCTGAGATTTAATGAGTATTGCGAAGCTCCATATTTCTTTCGACGAAATTAATAATCTAAGACCATTTTAGTCTTTAGCTATCAATACTTAATTAATTTTTAATAATATAAGTCTGAATGAATGAAGACCGCACTACTAAAAAAGTCTTCAAAGCTCAAACAATTGACACACGAAAAAAGGCAGTTTAAATCTTAGATGGATTGATGGCATATAAAAAATCTCCTAGTTTGAGAACTAAGAATTCGAGAACACTGGTAGGAAGAAAAATTGCCTGGAAAAAGCTTCTTGAGAAGGCCAAGGCCCACCCTGGGTTGTCGAGCCACTGAAGAAGGAAGAAATATAAGTCTGAATTGATTGAGCTCCGAATAAAAAATAAAATTAATGATCTATTTACATGATTTAAAAAGTTACGATAAGCACTTTCAAAGTTATAATAAGATGGTACTTACATATGTAAACTTTAGGAACATAAGAGGGGAGAAGGAAACCTGCAGTCCCTCAACGTTGCGTTGTTACATTTTTAAAAACAACAATTCACTGCGAAGAAAGCCATGAAGATTATCGTTTTTTCCATCTTGAACTTTTTACCACATATTATTTGTTGATCAGTTTACGTCATGTGACCAATACTCTTATGCTTTCCTTTTTCAGGTTTAGTGGCCCACTTTTTTGCCTATTTTCAGTATTTGTGGGAAGTTATAATTTCCTGTTATCTGAGATAAGTGTAAAAATTTCCGAACAGAATGGTAGCGAATGCAACTCCTGTTCCTAAATTTAAGAACTAAATGGGAAGTGTTAGGAATGTTTTATGTATGCCTTAAATACAATTGTTACTACTACTTAATATTATTAACATTATTCATAATTTCAAACACAAATTAGATTGATTAGAAGTCTTGTAATATTCCGTAGGTCACAATGGCTTTTAGTTTTTTTCTCGGTTGCAAAGTGGGATCAGCATGCGTTGTATTTATGTTGTATCAAAATTTCGAATGTGAAATCATTATAAAAGTTCCAATCATGTTCTTATTGCACAGAAATTTCGTTTGAATATTATTTGAAACAAGATAACAAAAGAAATATTTCTTTATATTTAGGAGATGACAAATCTGGAGAATATGCAGACAATGCCAGAAGCGGAATGTGTCATACACTGAAGATGATAGATTCCAAGAAACTTGTGGCTAACATTAGCTCGATGACAGGCATTGATTCGTTGAAATGTAACTCCGTTATACGTTGCAAGAAAAGTTGGAAAAAGAGCTCTACAGATTCCACCACCCACTTTTTAGGCATCCACAATTTGAAGATGGTGAGCTCACTGTGATATCCAAAATGGAAGGTGTTTTTTCAGCATGAAAATCAATCACACTGAGAGAAGGTATTACATCTGAAATCCCTGAACAGTGACGTGTTCATCAATATAGTCGGGACCTAGCAAAATTCATCTGAGTAGGTCAGCGTTTCTCAAACTGTGGGGCGCGCCTCCTTGGAGGGCGGGACAAATCTACGAGGGAGGCGTGAGCATACTGAAAAGTTGAAAACCAAAGATTATTAAAAAAAATTATTAATTTACCGGAAGTAAATAAATAAAAAACTTTCTCTCGGACATAATAAAATACGCATTTACAAGGATATATTACACTTATACATATATCAGTGCTACACAGTGTATTTTATAATAAATTAAACAATACTAAGATCAATTTCATTAAATACAAGTGATATAGTGAATCCCTCAAGTGCCGATTAAAAGTTGCGCGATTCGCTTCGCAATACCAACCGTTTTCCGCGTAGGCGCGAGTATGGGATGTATTGGGGAGGGGGAATAAAGAAGCAAAGAATCTGAAATAAGTAAATCATTCGCCACTAATTTTAAGGACCTTTTATTGTATTCCAATCCTTCAGAATAATTTTATGGCTAGCAGTGCACACAAAAGATCGCACTTCGGAAAGACGTATATATACGTTATATACATTGGGGATGATATGTACACTAGTTTACGTCATAGATAAACGTTCCCCTTAGCGAGACGTTTATCTACTTCGGTTGTGCTTAAGAAGTTAAAGTCGTATTGTAGTCTTAGCGTCAAAGAGTATAGTATTATTCAATTCAATCCATTGTTGTTGTATGAGCGGGGGGCGCGACGAAAATTATGATTGAATATTGGGTCGCGAACGCTCCAACTTTGAGAAGCACTGGAGTAGGTGATTTGTTTCCAATAGGCACGTCATTGGTCCATTGAGTTGTCTGTGTTGAAGGTCAATTGTATCCGGAGGCGTTGATGGTTCAGCTTCCAAGGAATTCCTGAGCAAAAGGAAACCCTGATAAGTGGTAGGATCAGAAATGACACATATATAGTCGTGGTAGGGTTGTATCATCGCAGAGACAAATATTACAAATGCTAGAATTTCGGTCAAACGCTATTTTCAATCTTTTACGAATAATACAGTTTAAATTTCTGTTGGACAGCCGTATGTAATAAAAAATAAAGACACATTTTGGATTTTTATTTAGTTTAACTCATTATTTAGTTTTCATTTTTGAAGTGATATCTTCTTTCAGTGCGTTTTGCTGGAGAGTGAACTTGAATGAACGTCCCGCTCGGGTGTGTAACGCTCATCCGGGTTTTTTTTCGTCTTTACTCAGAAGTCACTTCTCATACAGCCCTATCTCCCCATTGGTCTACGTGACCATAAGAGGGAAGTTTTCACCGGGTTTTGAGTAGTACTCAATCTACCTTCTTGTGTGCTTAATTAATTAGTTAATCTTCCCAAGAGTATTTATTACTCAAGATATATCAGTAGGAATAACTATAAAGAAAGGTACTATATCTATATTTTTGTATAAGTTTGTCCTTGTGTTATTATTGGATTTCTTTCTTTTTACACTAATGTCCATAAATTAAGGATAATTCACAATCACACTGAAATTGAACTCTAAAACAAAAATTCACCTATAGAATTATCACACCCATCTTGAAGAAGAATATGCAAATTACAGGAAACCACCAGATGGCGCGGATAGTACGTCACAGTGAGGAGAGTGTAACAGAGTGGTATATAACGAATGGTGGCAAAGAAGTAAAATTGTTTACAGGCGCTTTAAAAGCCTTTCAGTGCAATAACCGCATAGTTATGGCACAAATGAAACATTTGGATGATTTTTTACGTGGTAAAATTATTGGACGACTGGAATGTGGACATACCCAGCTGGAAGTATCCGAGGAACTTGGAATCACCCAGACTGTCATCTCCAGGCTTTGGCAACGATTCCAAGATGATGGTAATGTGATTAGATGTTATAGAGCAGGTCTCCCCCGAGTTACAACACCGAATGAGGACCGGTATATTTGGCAGTTACTGCCAAAAGAAACAGACGGAGCACAGCATTAGACCTGTCTCTTCAGCTCTCTTCAGCTACCGGTACGACAGCTTCAAGGCAGACCGTGTACAGACGCTTAGGGCACATTGGTCTATATGCTCGTAGGCCTGTCAGATGTGTTCCACTTACTGCAACTCACTGTCACCTGCGATTATCCTGAAGTAGAGAACATGCATTGTGGACACCACAACAGTGGTCTTGTGTGTTGTTTTCCGACGAGTCCAGGCTTAGTTTGCAGTCTGCTTCTCGCCGGACTTTTATATGGAGAGCGCCAGGTACCCGTTACCACCAAGAGAACACCGTTGAACGACACCGCTACGGTGGTGCAGGATGGCTCGTTTGGGGAGGAAGTATTCTTGGTTCCAGAACTGACTGCATGTTCAGAGTGTAACGATGACAGGCAACATTTATCGGGATGTCATTCTGGATCAACATGTACGTTTGTTTCGGGGTGCCATGGGTGCTGAATTTCTGTTTATGGATGAAAACACCCGTCCTCACGGTGCAAACATCGTAAATGAATGCCTTCAATCGGAGGATATCTCCCGTATGATTTGGCCAGCATTCTCACCCCGAACTTCAAAACAGTAGAGCATGTGTGGGATATGCTTGGCGGATGAATTGCAGCCCGTCAACCCCCTCCCACCTGTCTACTAGAACTTCGGAGGACATTGCTTGATGAGTGGTGTAATAATCCGCAGGATCAGATTGATGATTTGATACTCAGCATGCCTAGGCGTTGTAAGGCCTGTATTGCATCGTCCGGGAGACGTACTCCGTATTAACGATCATACTAACCATGTTATATTGTTTTTTGTAAATAGGTTCTTTTTAACTCCAGGGAGTAAAAATCGCAGTTTTTATTAATTATGTCAAACATATAGCATCTTTTTTGCTCTTTACCTTTTGTTTAATAAATAGACTTTACAAATAAGTCAAATTTGTTTTGATTCTATCTCTTTCTTTGCCTGAACGTCATTATCCTTAATTTATGGACATGAGTGTATATAACCACCTTTGAAATGCCTTTTAAAAACATTAGATATATTATTTATAAAAGTAATTGCATTATAATATAGTTATATTACATATTTATTATTTGTTACTAATTTCAGACTATAATTACACTTGACTCTAACAGGCAAAATATAAATAAATAAATAAATAAAACTATTCTTATAGTTTTAGTTTTATGCATTTCAATTTGAAAATAAATGAATAAGGATACAGTTGTGAAATTAATAACTTAAAGCGTTAATTGTCTTAAAATATTAAAAACAGCATCCATGTTCGACAGCAACTGATGGAAGAAAGATTGACAAGTGGCGGTGTGAAGGCAAATCTCTGTTCATTTAGAGTGAGTGAGTGAGTTAATATTAACGTCGCACTGTTCAGCTAAACGAGGGCTTTTGGCGACGGACCACGTAATTTTGAACCATGGTCAAGTGACGTGGACGACACCTGAGCTGGCACCCCCCTCTCCTAACTACCACACCACACCAACGGGAGGACGTTTCAGCTCTCGACAGATTTAACGTGCATCGCTGCCCTACACGGCGGGTCTTTAGTGGTACTGGGATCGAACTCATGACATGCCTGCCATGGTTGGATACCTTAACCACTGGGCTACCGCAGCCCCCTGTTCATTTAGAATCACTGTGAATTGGAAAGATCGTTAAAGACTCGGAATCGTTTGGTGTGAAGGGAGCCTAAACCATTGCAGTATGTAGCGCTAGTGGTGCCAAGGCAATGCTCATTGGTGGACGGAGTGGAGATCTGTTGTGTTTTCTGATGAAAGCAGGTTCTGTCTTGGTGCTAGTGATGGTCATTTGTTGGTCAGAAGGAGGCCATGAGAACTCCTTCAACCAAATTGTTAGAAGCCTAGAGATACTGGGTCTACACCTGGAGTCATAGTCAGGGGAGTAATTTTCTGTGTGTGTGAAAGCAGGAGCACTCTCGTGGTTATCCCAAAATACTTACAGCAAATTTGTGCTTCAGTTTGGTAATTCAACCTATAGTACTGTCATTCATGAAAATCATCCAAGGATGAGTTTTCCAACAATAAAACGCTCGCCCTCTCACCGTTGCTGTAACGCAATGGGCTCTATAGAGTGTTGACAAAGTTACCTTGGCCAGTGAGATCCCCAAATCTGCCTCCAATTGAGCACGTATGGTATTTTAATGGACTATAGATCCAGCATTATCCACATCCAACATTTGTTGTCCCAGTTTTAACGCAACAAGCATTGAACTCCATACCACAAGATGCCATACGGCACCTGTATGACACAATGCATGATCGCTTGCATTCAAAATTCTGGAGGTTACACCGGCTATTAATATAACAGCATTTTCCATTTGAAATGCATTTCCTTGAGCTTAAATTGACCTGTAAACTTGAAAATTTAGTCAAATAAACATGTTAGCAAGCCAATTGCAATCTCAAAATGTCATCACTCTACAATATTTTTTTCTCGATGTTCTAATTTTTTTGGGGTCAGTGTATATTTATTCACATACGAGTACATACAATTTGAAGCATGGCGTAATTGTAAGTCTTACATTGCAATGAGAATAGAGATCATTTCGGATTTTTAGGATTATTTTTCCCTTTTCATTTCTTCTCAAGCAGCACATTGCACATTGATTGAGAATCTCTGATCTTTATGGAATATTTTCAAGAATCTAAATTATTGCCTTCATTGAAAAATTCCCGCCTTCAACTCAAAGAAAATCTCGGGTGAGAATTATTTCAGTACTATGAACAAACTACATCATTTAAAAATACTAGTACTAATAATCTCACTATAAGAATTAAAAATTTCTGCAAATCAAACATAAAAAGAAGAAAATATCAGTGTCTGTACAGCATGCAGGTAATCCAGTTGTGACCAGCCTTTGGTAGTATGAGCAAACCCTTTTAGGGGTTAGTAACAAACTAAACTATGTCAACATTCTCAAAATTGTGTATGTATTACATTAAACATTCTTTATAATGCAGATGAAGTCCCTTTAAGAAAACTGGTTCTTTTTTAAAACTTATATCGTAATAAGTTTCGATGTAACTTTTTCAACGGCAGTTTTTATTTTAATGTTTATTGAAATAGTTCATTTGCTATTTAATATTATGCCTTTTACTGCGTTCATGTTTGATGAAATATTCATTTAAGGTATCCGACGACGTTCGGAACCGTGATTTAAAAAAGCGCATAAATGGAAAATTTTCATGATATTTAGTGTCACTTAGAATACAAATATAAAATTTGTATAAGAACATTTTGACAAAAAAATTATTTAAATACAATATTTCGGCAAAAAATTAACTTGCAATAACCTTTTTTCAAAATGTTCTCCTTTTGTGCAAAATGCTTCTATTATAATAATATTTTGCCTGTATATAACTCAGACCTCTGTACAGAGGCTCAACTGTGATTTTTGAAAAATTCACATTATTTTCAGAGTTATCACCCATTGAAATAATTATCGGCATTTTTTCTTAAAATTTCTCCCTCTGTTGTTGTAAAATATGGATAAATCCACTTCTAAGTTATGTGTTTCAAAAATTCTAGTTGAGCCTCTGTACCGAGGTCTGAGCTAGATACAGGCAAAAATATTATTATAATAGAAGCGTTTTTCATAAAAGGAGAATATTTTGAAAATGGGTCATTCTATGTACCTTTTTTGTCAAATATTGTACTGAAATAATTTTTTATTGTAATACTATTCTTAAAACAATTTTATATACATTTTCTAATCTAAATGACACTAAATATCATAAATATTATCCATTTATACGGATAATATTAATCATGGTTCCGAACGTAGTCGGATACCTTAAAGGAATATTCCAAGGTACAAAAAATATCGAGTATTAGATTTAAAGTTTATGAGGAAAAAAAAACTTTTGAAGTAACATTTTATCTTTAACCAAATAATAATAATACTAATACGCTTTAAATTATTTAGGCTTGCAAGAGAGGTAGGCTGAGGGAGGTGTTGAAATTCCAATAACATTTTACACGCACTTAATAGATAGGTCACAAAATAATGCTAAAAGGAGTCTACTTTTAGTGGACATTTTTACAAAGTCTACCTAAGTTTAATTTTCCAAACATTGTATGGGTTATTTTTTAGACTCTTTTAAACATTTCAACCAGAACTTTTAATTCTACAAATATTGTAATTTTTTAAGGCTACACTTTACCCTAAAAATTTCATTTTTACCAAAAAAATTTTTTTGCATGTTTTGGTGGCCCATATCATTGAGATGCTTGCCACGAAATTTCAGATCTGTTAGAAAATTAGTTTTTCAGATATTTGAATTTTTATGAACTATGGTTTTGGTTTCGGTTTCCTTTAAAAAGCATTTTTTCACACTTAAGTTGAATTAATTAAAAACATTTTTGAGCTTTTAGTTTGAAATAGTTTGAAATGGTTATTAATGGTTATTACTAAAATCATTTCTACTTGATTATGTTTTGAGTTTTTTTGAGTTCTCATAATTAATTAATAAAGATTAATTTCATGGCCAATATTTGCTTTAAAAAGGGTTTATATAACTTAAAAGCTTTATCATTAATTTTTCCTGTAGAGAAAATGCCATGGCAAATGCGTTCTGGGTTTCTGTGAGAAAGCATATTTCGAAGAGATGGAATACTACTGAAAATGATGTATCTAAAAATTAGTCCTCAGCTGATTCTGCAATTAGACTTCCGAATACAAGTATTCTGAATTCAAATGCTGCAGACATAACTGAATATTTCCTTGCTGTACCAAATTACATTATACTAAACATATTGTAGTACTATATTTTAGTATTTTAAAGTCGTACGACAAGAGCTCAAACTTCCTAAACAGCCCCAATTTAAAACTGAAAAAAATTAAATTTTATGAGCAAACCTGACTATTTTTAGCTTAAGTTAGTATCATTATTATTTTGTACATAAATGCTTCGTGTTTAAAAACTTTTGTGAAATATTAGGTTAAGATAAAGCTGAATAAACTGGCGCCTTAAAAATGCTATCAATATTGTGCAAAAATATATTTTGAATTAAAAATATAATTTTCCGTCATATTTAATAAAAATAATGTTTTAATGTAGAACATACATTGGTAAATAAAATATTAGAAAATTAGAGTTTTACGGGCATTATAAAATTTTGTTTTATGACTTTAAAAACTTCAAATGCGTTTTTCTCAGACTTTTAATTTTGGAGGTATAAGTATTTTCTAATCCCTAAGGCTTTTTCCTGTTCAAGATAGAGCCTTGAATTTTTTTGTATATACTTCCAAATGTATGTTCTATAAAAGTTAGTATAGATTTAGGGCTGAGAACTCTAGTTATTTTCTAAAAAATGCTAAAGTTGATATTTTAAAATTTTCGTGTTTTTTCCAGATTTTTCTAGAAAAATCATTATTAAAAAACAACAAGGGAACAGATTTTTAAATCCATACTAAATATTGTTTGTAATAATCTAAGAATCATAAATAACTTAAAATTACTAAAAAATTTTAAAAATTGAGTATTTTATGAGTTTGAAAAAACTTTTAAAATTCCTAATTTTTTAAAATTGTAAAATAATGGCTGGTCAAACTGACTTTTTGCTTACAGAATCAGCACAATAATATAATCTAAGTATAAAACATCAATTATTTTTACTGTAACTGTCTCCAAAAAATATTTTTGAAAAAGGGTACCGTGTAGCCTTAAAAAGACAAACATTTACAGTAATTATGTAATAGAAGTCCGTACAACGCGGCTTTTATACTCATTTTAAGTGATAATTTTTTAAAACAACAAGACAATGAATATCTTGGCTAAAATGTACATTTGTATATATTTAATGTGTGAACAAAGCTTCATGATGATTAAATGAGTGCATTTGGACAAAATGTTCCTTTTTTCTTAAAAAAGTAAACTTTTAAGAAAACAGTGATTAAGATAAAAGCTTACCTAAAACTAAAACATATCAGATAAATAAAAAAACTATCTATCATCTACCAGTATATCTTCAAGTCCATATTCATTTGTCTCTTTTTGATCCTAGCATCTATTGTTTTTTCGTATCATTTTCTGCTTCCCTGTATCTGGATGTGTCCGAAGCAAGCATGGTCTTTGAGGTATAAAATTCAGGTTTCATAACAAAATTGGACAGAACATGGTATCCTGATGCCTCTTTCATTAAACCTTTAAGCGGTCAGTTTTTTTTTATCGATATGTTCCAAAAAGAACATTTTTTATTGCATGAATCTAAGCATATTACATAACAGGATGCGAAAGTTAGAAGAATTTTATTTTAATTTTCAATTTTAAAGTATTCAAACCATCTTTTTCTTATGAAACACAAAAACCCACATAAATGTTTTGTTTTCTTAAGTACACTCTGCATCCTATAAAGAATGTTCCATACATCTCAAAAGAATTTCTATGATTCTTACAAAAAAAAATTTCATGTTCTTACCTTTTTTTTCAAACGGCTTAGGATTTTGTGTGTGTGTGCATATATATGTATCGCACAATTTGAAGTATATATATATATATATATATATATATATATATATATATATATATATATATATATATATAGTGTAATACTTACATTGCTAAGTAACAGAGATAATAGTATCATGGATTTTTTTAATTATCTTTCCTTTTCCATTTATTTTCAAGCAACAAATTTCACATTGTCTAGACAATCCTTGTTCTTTATCGAATATTTTCAAGAGTTCAAACCACTGCCTTCAATGAAAAATTCCTTCCTTCACCACAAAGAAAAACCCGGATGTGAAGCATTTCAGTACGATGGATATAAACTAGATCTCTTAAAAACACCATTACTAATAGTCTTACTATAAGAATTAAAAATTTATGCAAATTAAACGTAGAAAGAAATTATCCTTACCCGTACAGCGTACGGGGTAAAGCAGTTGTTGTCAGCTTTCGGTACCCCGTACGAAGAGAGTTAAGAGGTTAAAAATATCAGTAGCTTAATATGTACCTGTTTTTCCTTGTTTGAAGCTGAACGAAAACCCTCTTGGTAATTCATGACAACAAAACATTATAATAATTAGAACTGAAACATTATTACAGTTAGAAATGTTCGAATTTATATTATAATTAAGGAACAGGAGTTAATTTTAAATTTGTTTTTATTTGTTGTTTTAAAAAAGTGGGCATACATACACAATCATTTAATCATTTAATCATTTTTTATGCAAGTCTAAGTGTAGTGGAAGTTTAAAAATAATATAATAAATAAGACAAAAGTACAAACTTAGCTTTTATTCTAAATAAACTTTTTACAGGTTCAGTCAGTTACGTTAAGTATGAAATAAAAATGTGTAATTTAGAAATATTTAATTATAACTAACTATTAAACACACAGAGTCAGCATACTTGCTTAATGTGGCTTTAGAATTGGGGATGTTTTTACCAAGTAGTCTATATTAGGATTAGATTATAGTTCTCTCATGAAGATACTAACAAAATTTGGTTGGATTAGGTGCATATCATTTAATTTTGAGCAATATTCTGATTTTATTACATTCAGGATAGAAAACATTTTCTTATATACAAACATATGGTGATTCAAACCTAAAATAATATCTGTCAGCCAAATCATGTAAATTTGGAAAATTGCTTGATAGTAAAAATTTCCAAAATTCAATATAATTCGGAAACTTACAGTTGAAACAAGTACCTTACATTTGTTTTTTCAGTGTAATATGGTGTTGTAGGTCAATAATTTCAATTTGGAATTCAGGTGTGTAACAAGGAACGTCTTGCCGAGAAATTGAAGAAGGATTTTTGAAAAGAACAGCGTTTTTTCTTTTATCTTCTTGAAAACTATCAAACCTAGTACTGAACAAATCCTGTAAAATGAATAATAAATTTTTAATCTGTCGTAGTTAGAAGCATTATTAACTTTGGCAAATAGTTCCTGCATTAATGTGAAATGTGCTAATATTTTTACAAATGATTTAAAACTAATTAAAACTAAGAAGTCTTTTAATTTGAGATTAACTTCCTTCCTTCCTCAGTCCCTCGACAGCCCAGGGTGGGCTTTGGCCTTCGCAAGAAGCCTTTTCTAGGCCATCAATCTACCTAAGATTTGGCCTGCCCTGTTTTCGCGTGCCAATTGTTTGGGCATTGAAGACTTTTTTAGTGGTGCGCTTTTCATCCATTCTGACAATCTGCCCCCCATTTGATTCGTTGTATTTTGATAAAGTTAACAATGTCGGATTCTTTATATGATTTATAGAGCTCTAAATTAGATCTTCTTCGCCACGTTCCCTTTTCTTAAATTCCTCCAAAAATAAATCTTAAAATCTTCCTTTCGTAAGATTAACTTAGGTTAAGAAAAATACACGCTTTTCCCTGTAACCTTAAATTTAAATAAATTAAATGTTCCATAATATAAGAAAGATAAGCTTAATTCCATAGCTAATTTTCATTCTCGTGTAGCAAGCACTCACCTGACAGTTCTTTGTTTTCTTACAGATATTGTATGACTCTGGCTTCATCTAGTTCAAAAATTTCACGTGGAAAGCCAGCGTACATAACAATAAGGATTATTCTCTGTATCAGTGGTCGCCAAACTTTTTGACCTCATGGACCAGTAAATTCATAATTTAAAACACGTGGACCACTAATAGGATTTTTAAGTGTTAAATATGTTTACGTATAAAAACAATTGTGATCTAAGAACATATAAAATTTACCTAGTTAATAAAATGAAACTATTAATTGTAACCAAATTATGAAAGCTTTATTAATAAACCATAATAAAATTTAAAAAACTGTAAAAACAAGACAATTAAAAAATTGCTCAAGTATATCAAACTTTCAGCATCATACATCCCTAGTGCGATTGAAGTTCCTGCCTAATTGAAGTAAGATTATGGATATTTGGAACCAATGTTTTCCCTGCAAGACGAAGAACTTGTTTTTTTTAAGCTGAGATCGGTACCATTTTTAATGGCTGTGGCAGATGAAAAGGCCCTTACACATAAATAAGTTGTGGAGAATTGAATCAGAATTTTCATCGCCTGTTCACTAAGAAAATGGTATTCACTTTTTATGGAAAGCCAAAACAGAGATCTTGATAACGATGAATGAAATTTAAATTTCAGAATTTCGTTGGAAGAAAGGTCCATGAGGCTTTCTTTTAGATGCATGCTTAAATTATTATCCTGAATTTTCGCAGCACACAGATCTATTATCCACATTTTATAATGCAGCTACAGCAGTACGCCTTATTAAACGTGGCATTATTCTATAGACTAGCGATTTTATATGTTCTCGCGTATTGTTATGAATTGAATTAGGTTTCAATCCATTTTAAAACATAACTTAAAGTAATGAATAAGTATGTTCCACATTTTTCTGGGGGCCAGCGAAATTTTCTCGTGGACTACTAGTGTGTGTGTGTGTGTGTGTGTGCGTGTGCGTGTGCGCGTGCGCGTGTGCGTGTGTGTGTGTGTGTGTGTGTGTGTGTGTGTGTGTGTGTGTGTGTGTGTGTGTGTGTGTGTGTGTGTGTGTGTGTGTGTGTGTGTGTGTGTGTGTGTGTGTGTGTGTGTGTGTGTGTGTGTGTGTGTGTGTGTGTGTGTGTGTGTGTGTGTGTGTGTGTGTGTGTGTGTGTGTGTGTGTGTGTGTGTGTGTGTGTGTGTGTGTGTGTGTGTGTGTGTGTGTGTGTGTGTGTGTGTGTGTGTGTGTGTGTGTGTGTGTGTGTGTGTGTGTGTGTGTGTGTGTGTGTGTGTGGACCACGGACCACTACTTTGGTGACCGTGGTTTCAATGATGATAGTTTTCTATTGCACTTCAATTAATTAAGCGCATTAAAAATAAATTGAGTGTTTTTTAGTCTAAAATAACCACGTTTCGACAAAATTGCTAAAAAAAAAGTTGTTAATTATAATTTTCTTTCCAAATATTTGAATTTTTCAATAAGTTTTCGTGTGCCTCTTTTACAACTCCACCGTGACATACTGTGGCACGTGTGCCATGGGCAGGCCACCCTTGTACTAATGCATACTAGCAATATAAATTAAATTGCTCAAATGCTTCGAATTTAACTAGAGCAAAAATTTTAATTACATTAGATGCTGTTAAATAAAATGTTTTTTTCTCTTATAATAGAGTTGAAAAATTTATTTTTGACCAATATTCATGAAGCGACCCTCTTAATCTGAATTTCTAAAAACTGTATTTCCCAACCACTTCACGAAGTTTGACATTTATCTGTGTTTAAATCGTGAAATTTCATTATTTGTCTGTATACAAAAGACATATTTCTGTAGCTTTTTTTAAAATATTAAAAATGTAAGAGTGCACCATTTCCTCCGAATTATAAATATTGATTTATTGTAATTTTATTCATAAAAATTGTTTTAAAAGATTATAACATCGTTTTCTTAAAATGCCTGTAAAACTTTATATCCCAACTACTATCTTTGCTTACGTTTACTAAGCAGAAACTATTACCAGCTAAAATTATGTCAGAATACCACACAAAATATTAAATACCTAGGGGATTTAAAAACAGCATTAAATCAGTAGAACAATTTATACCACATTAAATCATTTAGTTTGCATAAATTATACTTTTTTTTTCATTTTCCTCGACATGTTTGCACACTTTATGATATGGGACTCTCATTAAATGAACTATTATTATTTACGATTTAAAAAGGAATTTATTTTTATAAATATGTATGGATACGTTTCGCATTTCAGTATTAAAATATTGACGTTTATTTCTTTGAATAATTACCTAAAAGGGGCAATTTTTCAGAGAATATGTTGAATTTGTATCTGCGTGTATTTTCATTTGTGTCTCCTAACATTCGAGGCACAATTCTAAGACAGAAAAAAAATAGTAGGCTTAAAATACCAATTTTTTATTTAATACAAAATAATAAAAATATTCTAAGGGAATATAGTAAAATAAATTTAATGCAAAAACGCTTAAGACGAGATATCGGTTTAAACAAAGTAATACAACGGTCTCGACAAACTACAATGTATTCTCATGCCTTTTTTCTCTTAACGTAAACCGAAAATCACTTAAGGTATCCGACTACATTCGGAACCGTGATTTTGCAAAAGCGTATAAATGGATAATATTTTTGATATTTAGTGTCAATTAGATTAGAAAATGTACATAAAATTATTTTAAGAATATTACAATAAAAAATTATTTAAGTACAATATTTTGACAAAAAATGAACATAGAATGACCAGTTTTCAAAATATTCTCCTTTTTGCGAAAAATGCTTCTATTAAAAGAATATTTTGCCTGTATATAGCTCAGACCTCTGTTCAGAGGTTCAACTAAGATTTTTGAAATACATAACTTAGAAGTGGGTTTATCCATGTTTTACGACAACAGAGGGGAGCAATTTTAAGAAAAAAACGTCGATAATTATTTCAATTGGTGGTAACTCAGAAAATAATGTGAATTTGTCAAAAGTCCTAGTTCAGACTCTCTGGAGAAGTCTTTATTTTACATAAGCGAAATATTATTATTTTAGAAGTATTTTTTTTATAAAGGGGAACATTTTGAAAAAAGGTTATTCTAAGTTCATTTTTCGCCAAAATATTATATTTAAATAACATTTTTTGTCAAAATGTCCTTAAACAATTTTATACATGTATTCTAATCTAAGTGACACTAAACATCATGAAAATTATCCATTTATGCGCTTTTTTTTAAAATCCGGTTCCTAACGTAGACGAATACCTTAACACGAAGAGATTCCACTTTTGCGAATGAACAATTTTCGGAAAAAACCAGCACAGCGCAGGCGAGATTTAAGAGAGTTGTGAAATGAAAGAGAAGTGGTTTCACATGTTTCTTAGAAAGGAGGCTAACTTGGCTTTGATATACCTTTTTGATACGAGCCAATTATGCTTACCTAAGCAACATTCATCCTCAACCCTTACAAATGCCACTCAAAAACATTTCCTCTCTCGTCAGTTGACTTTGGAATTCCATGACATTGCAGTGTGAGCAAAAATTAGTGAGTTTGGTTCGAATTCATTTCTATTTTAAAAGAATTTTCTTACGAGCACAATGGCAAAGACTGCAACTTCAAATAAAGTGAAGACGGAATGTTGATCGAAAATAGAAGAAGAAAATGGAAATATATAAATATTTTGGTATTGCTAACTCTGTTTTATCAACAATAATTAAAAACAAGTAATATATATAAAAAAAATTTGACAATCCCTACTAAGGTTGTAAGGGTGATGCCTTACTTCTAAGTTATCCTCATGACCTAGGGGTATGGGAGTGAATGAAGAACCAGGCGTTGCCATAATCTTAATATCTCTTTATTAAGATCTTAACTTAAACTTCATACAATGATCATATTTATATTTTAACATAGAGGATCTGAGGAGAAGAAACACACACAATACGTATTACCAAATAAGCGTGATCCTGACCACTACAATTACTTTACCGCTTAATCCTAACCTCTGCTTATACACAGATCCTAATATTTGGTAGAATGGTCCTACCTCTATGTCCTAGGTAGCAGCAACACTCTCAAATCCTCATTGTAGTTTCTTTATCTCACGTGGAATGCTATCCACCTTGACTTTAACTCTGGAATATCGGCTTACTTCAGCTTACGCGTGTAAACTCAGACTATCATAATCACTTCCCAAAAGGCCACCTCGCTTACGCTAAACTTCTGCTATTTAAAAGTTTCCTAATTTGCATAATCATGCCTCGCTTTTCGATTTGGTTGGAAAGAATTTGCCTTTTTCCGCCCCAAAGAACCCAAAAGGAAAATTCACAGAAAGCGCGATGAGCCCGTTACAAGGTCAACAAAGAGAAATTTTATTTTAATTACTTTTTATTAAATATTTACAAGTAATATAAATATGTATATACATATGACAAAATCACAATATTAAGTGACAAAATAGAAAGCAATTTTCCATTTTTCTTTTTATATGTGGGGGTGGACTATTTTTTGTTACTATTTAGTCATCATTTAAATTTAATTACTCCTATAAAATACTATAGTAAAAAAGAAATCATTTTCTCAGAATTTAGGCCTTTCCTTTATGTATATGGTGTTGGACTATTTTTACTGTTTTTTACTACATTTATTCCTTAATTAAATATAATAATTCTAACAAAATATTGTAGTGAAAAATGAAATCATTCTCAGAAATTAGCCCATCCTCAGGTGGGATTCAAACCTACAATCTTTGGATTATAAATACAACTTGCTATCCATTGCGCTACAGGAACACAACAAACGACATATACTTTCTATACTTGATATAGGACTATTATTTTTGTGTGTTACTATTTATTTATTTTTTAATTTAATTAATGAATTAATATTTGAAGAAACTGTATTAACATCAAGTGTCATCCACTACAAGTGTTTAAAAAAGATGTACTTGAGCTTGAATGGATGTGAATATATGTATGTATATATATATATATATATATATATATATATATATATATATATATATATATGTATATATATATATATAATGGGAGAGTGAGCTAATAGTAGTAATTGAAAAAGAGAGCAAAATATGGAAATGTTTGAAAGGAGTAGATTTGAGCACCAGAATTCTACGGAAATAAACTGTATTCAATACATTGTGTGTGTGTGTGTGTGTGTGTGTGTGTGTGTGTGTGTGTGTGTGTGTGTGTGTGTGTGTGTGTGTGTGTGTGTGTGTGTGTGTGTGTGTGTGTGTGTGTGTGTGTGTGTGTGTGTGTGTGTGTGTGTGTGTGTGTGTGTGTGTGTGTGTGTGTGTGTGTGTGTGTGTGTGTGTGTGTGTGTGTGTGTGTGTGTGTGTGTGTGTGTGTGTGTGTGTGTGTGTGTGTGTGTGTGTGTGTGTGTGTGTGTGTGTGTGTGTGTGTGTGTGTGTGTGTGTGTGTGTGTGTGTGTGTGTGTGTGTGTGTGTGTGTGTGTGTGTGTGTGTGTGTGTGTGTGTGTGTGTGTGTGTGTGTGTGTGTGTGTGTGTGTGTGTGTGTGTGTGTGTGTGTGTGTGTGTGTGTGTGTGTGTGTGTGTGTGTGATATCCTTTAACATGAAAAACATATATTTCAGTCCATTCAGCTTCGTCTTAAGCTATTTTCATTGTATATTTATTTAATTTTTCTTGCTTGTTATTTTCAGTTGTCTAAGATATTATTCTTTAAAACTCTGTATGGGTAAATGATTCCTAATAACAATACATTTTTAAATATTACAAGTAAAGAAAAATCTGAAGTTTTAATAAATGATCCATTCATGATATATTAAAAACAAAAACTATATTCTTATGAAGAAAAAAAAAATATTTCAAAAACAAATATTTATTCAGCATCACATCTAAGCAAAACAAATTTTAACAAGTATATTCAATTGAAAATAATTTCTTGTTATTAAAAAAGGGAATTCAAAATTTTCTTCCTAGGGATAGTAAAACAGCTTATTCACAATCACTCCTGAAATTTTTTTAAAAGAAGCCAAGCTTTGAAAATGATTTAATTAAAAAAAGTACTAAATAAAATACACACTTTTAATGTTTAATTTTCTTTCTTTCACAAAAAAATTACGAAGTCAAACACTATTGAATAAAACAAATATCCAATGAGAGAAGAATTAAAAATTGATATTCTCTTTTTTGTAAAAAAAAAAAAAAGAAGAAAAAAAAAGAAAAAAAAATGGTCTTTCAATTTTCTTAAAGTGCCTTGAATAAATGATTTAATTATTCAAAATGGAGGAGTAATAAGTAAATTTCGAAGCAGCGGAAGAGAAAAAAATTGAAAGCATTAGACGCATCATTATGTTTTAAACGTAAGCTTCAAATTAAATGCAGGAAATGGAATTATTTCCTTATATTTTTATTTTCAAGTGAACAGTTTTTACATCAAAAAATGATCAAAAAATTTATTTGAAAATTATCATTTGTATCTCTTTCTCTTACAAACGATGTTTTTTTTTAATGTTATTCAAAAGAACCTAATTTAGAAATTACTTTTTTTCAGAACAGTTTGAAAAAATTATTGAATTTATAAGTTAACAGAACATTCTTATTAACATGCTTTAATTAAAACTTTATCATTAATTTATTAACAGAATTTATTACATTCTTTTATAAAAATTTTTATAGACACTTAAACGTTCACTAACTTTTGATTGTGCATGGACGCTTCATTCAATTCTTTTTTCAGAACAAAATAGTTTTATTTAAAATATATTTTGAGAGATTTATTCCATCTCTTCTTTAAAAATAGTAGCTATAATTGTAAAATTATGCAATATTCGTTCAAATATATCGTTTGCCATTGCTTCCTATCTCAGAATTGTTTCTGTGTATCTCAGTGCTTCTAAAACTTTCACTATTTGTGACCCAATATTCAGTCATCTCCTTTTCATCGACCCCCTCCATACAATAACAATGTACTGAAATCAATAATACTATACATTTATGCTAAAGCTGCAACACGATTTTTACCTCTTAAGTGCCACTGACGTATATAAACGTCTCGCTCAACGAAAGCGATAATATCGCCGGACATATATATACGTCCGTTTCATGAAGAACCGCTATAACTGCTGTTATACGCCTCTGTATAGAATCAAAGACTTCGGATGTAACCTTGGAGTATAGCAGTCCATGCGGCTTCCACATGTTTCCAAAATTAATCTGGTGTAGCAGTGGGTGGTGCATCCCGAAGCAGTCGTTGTGCAAGCATGGACTACACGTTTTCGATTGCGATAGATCGGATGAACAAGCAGGACAAGGAAGCAATTCAATCTGATGGGCAAAGAAGAAATTTTGAACATTGCGTGTCACGTGTGGTCACGCATTATCCTATTGGAATGTGGCTGATGGGGTGGCACGCGCTGAATGTATGGGAAGACCACGGACACCAACACCTCAGAGATGTAGCGCTGGCTGTTCAGTGTACCGGCAATGCGTACTAGAAGGGTGCGGCAGTGAAGTCCAATACCTCCCTAAATCATGATACTGGGTGCAGTACTAGTGTGGCGAGGCATAACGCAACAATTCAGCAGCCTTTCACCACGGTGTCTGTAAACTTGAATCCGATCACCGTGATGTTGCAGCTAGAAACGAGATTCATCAGTAAACATAATGCCATTACATTAAGTTGTCCATGTCCACCGTTCATCGCACCAACAGTGGCGCAAACGCCTGTGGTTTCCATTCAAGGGTAAACGGAGCAATGGACGCCTTGTGGACATTCCACTCTGCTGCAAACGGCGGCGAATAGTACCAGCGGACGCCGAATGATACCTAATAGATTGAATATGTTGTGATATAGTTCGTAATGTGATTGTACCATCCATCACTGGCAGGCACACAATCCACCTGTCATCATGGTCAGTGGCGCAACGAGGGGGTCTGATTGTCCCCGTCGGTCCGTCGTTTTCTCTTGCATTCAGCGATGACAGATCCGCCTCATAGTTGCTTGGTTTCATCCATAGCATCGAATAATTTATGTGAAGGTTAATCCGCAAACCCTACCGGCTATTTCCTCGGTCGAATTCAGAAACTTTGTCACAAGAAGCTCGATGGCTTAGGTAGACAGCTTACGCAAAAAAAACCGCACGAAAAAGCAATTGCCGTACTTCAAATCGCCAATCTGTTTTTCCCTTATATAGCTCTGGCGGATGAGACTATAGTTACCACTGATGAGCGTCCACGCTATACGTGCTAATGATTTGCACATTTCATCTACAACGCATGATGTAAATTTCACATGGTTTACATGCTTCCTTCAGGGTGTTGCATTTTGTGTGACCCGCAGTGTAAATCGAGCTTACACTTAATGAAAGAAAGCCTACAACACATCAATTATGATGCACAAATACACGCATTGAGGTCGACTTGTAAAAACTAAGTAAAAGAGTTGAGAAACAAATATCTCACTAATTCAATAAACTAAACATTATTTGATCGTTTCATTATTATTATAGTATCTACGTTTCCATATATGAAAAAATGAAAACAATAATAATATCTCATTCTGTTCCAAATTTGCACTTTAATAAATGTTTGTAATAGATCCAAATCTAATATGAAGATAGCTATTTTTATATTTTATATGTAGCCCTTGGAATTATAATGATTTTTCGAAGTGGCCCGTGAGGTTATTTAGGTTGGCCAATTCTAATCTAAGTTCTATTCCAAGCAATTGAAAAAGAAAGTAATAAAATTTCACGTTCTCTTAAAAATCCTTAAATTTAAATTAACTTTAGTAATTATAAATAATATCTTAATTAGTTTAAATAATTAGAATGTAAATGTTTGATTTATTACATTAAATATAATTTTAATGTATTATATAAACAATTTACTAAATATTGTGTGCGGGACATTAACATTTAAAAATTATAATTCATTTATTTTATCAGAGAAAATTGCATTCAAACAATTATCCATATTTTACCAATAACTTAGTCAGATATAGCATTTATCTGATCCAATAGAGTTGCAAAATTCTTTTGGTGACGAATTTCAAAAGTCAGGGCCGTAGACAAATATCAAATGACACATTTTTAATCCTTTAATTCTAAAGATTCTAATATCAGTTGAAAATGAATGTCAATTAACTTTGCAATAGGAAGGCAATTGGAGACGTGCTATATCATTTTGAAATACGGTCACATGACGAGAGAGACACCCTAACTGTTTTGTCACTTCGTACAAGCTTCGTACTCGCAATTCGACACAAAACAAATTAATACGAACTCGTGGCCTTGAACCTTCAGCTACCATGGTTTCGTTTATAAAAGAATTGTTTCAAGCTTAACGCGGGAGAAGTCGCAACACTGAACGCTAAAGTTAGTGCTCATCCCAATCCTTATATATATATATATATATATATATATATATATATATATATATATATATATATATATATATATATAATTATTTTTAACGTACACGATAAAAATTGTAAAATTCCAGTGAATAATTTAACTAAGCGAAATTATACTTGCCTACTTTCAAGGACTTTTAAATTTTTCTTTGATAGTTTGAGAAAAAAATTAATCAAACTGGAGTAAGATGTTGCAAGTGTGTGCATGACTTCAGTAAAAGACACTTTTACGCTAAGATTAGAGGGATACTATTTTCAGGCAAAACTCTACTATATTTTGTTCAAGTTATTGTATTTTGTTTCCTTTTTTTTGTCCTTAGATGATTGACAAATACCTATGTTGATTTTTTTTTTTGCTTGTGTCTTTTTGACAGGGCACAGTGTCTCTTACAATATAAATGTGGCTTTATATCTTTTTTGATGGAGTTCTTTAAGTACCATTTGAAAATCTTACTTTCGACTCAAAATTTTGTTGTTCATCGCATTTCTCAAATTTACTTTCGTTATCATGATTAATATTTATTATTTCATCAAGTTCTTCCCTTGCTTGATCGATTTCATTTACCGAAGTTTCAATTTCATATAATTGAAATCGCATATGCCCATTTCTTTTTTATGTGCTGTTTATTTACATTTATAAACCATAATGAGTCGTACAACACAACAATCAAAACCAGTAACTCGTTCAAAGGGGGGAAATGTAGCATGTTCATAGAATATATTGTGGAACAAAAGTGGTCTTGTGGACAACTCATTCACTCTAAGTACCTTAAGATTGTAAAGAGCGTTTGGCACTCCCAAAAAGGAGGGGGTATGTCACAAATACATTTTAGTTCCTATGAAGACTGCCATACATGAAAGTACACAAGGTAATTGGTTACAAACAAACACTTTTCCCAGAATTAAAGATTTCAGGAGCTTGGGGTAACTATGTGCCCCGCGTGACCATTCCTTGTTTAGGGTAAGCCAAGCGACAACAATATTAGTTGTATAAGATTGATATAATAATTATATATATATATAGTATATTAATACACACATAATGTATAATATTTTACATAATATTAATTATTTAATATTGTTTATAATTAATTATATAAAACTTTCTTAAATTTTCTAATTTTTATGTTGCTAATTACGAGCATTTATATTGTTTAGACTCACGAAGCGCTTTCTTTTATCGATAAGATATTTATCATAAAATTGTAGCACGTGTTAAGTATTCATCAATTAAATATTAAGCAGCTATGAAATTCATATACGTATTTTATATGAATATATTAATATATTTAGTACTTTGAGTACAAGTGTTATTGGAACAGTATATGTATTATGAATTAAAAGCTATCTCAAAAATGCATCCAGTTTAAAATCTTTAGATTTTAAAATAAGATCTATTCGCCCTATTGATATTTTAAAAGTATCTACAAAAAAGGTTTTATTAACCAAAATTTTCCCAAATGGAACAGTTTAACAGTTAAATGGTAATTATAGGCAAATTTTCTTTGTGTTCCTTTATAATTTCTTTGGTGTCTTCTTTTTACATTATACCATTGAACAGCTCTGGACAGAAATATATTCTGTATATTAAAATCTGCCAGTTTCCAAAATGTGTCAAAATTTGCTTTGCAGTCAGCTTCACAGACAAGAGTTCGGCAATTTTATGAGCAATGGTCTAAATTTATGTGACGCGATAGTCACATAATAATGACTACCACGTGTTTCTAACCAATCAGTTCAAAAACTCCTGTGACGTCATAGTTACACGATAAAAGCAATCATATGTTTCCAGCAGGGCCGATCCTAGCAGGTATGCAGCGCGTGCACCGTACGCGGGCGGCCAAGACAAGGGGCGGCCACAGGCCGCATATGGTTTATCAAGCAAGCAAAAACAATTTCCAATTTCTCAAAATAAAACTTATAATAAGTTGAATAAATATGTGTGTTGAATTTTAAATATTTATTGAAAAATCAAAACAAGTTCCGGTTTCGCAATAACAAAACATAGTTTAAGAAAAGTAGAATGTTAATGCATAGTGTGTTGGTCTATATTCCATCAATATCTTCTCTCTACATACATCTTGCACTTAATTGCAAAATTCATGGCAGAGTCGGCAATGCCGCTATAGAAAAGGGGTTTTTTTCATGCTTATCAGCGGCGCACTGTGGTTCGATGCTTCTCAAAAATGATTTTTGCGGAAGTTGCTTTACGAAGATATCCAAATGGCTAATATTACATAAGACATAGGAGCGTTTAAATTCAACATGCATTTGGGGAAATTAGAAGTTTTCAGTTTAATAACAATCTTACAATTTCGAAAAACAAAATAGAGAAAAAAAAGTAATTTTTTGTCAATAGAACAATGCTCGTTATACCTTTATTAAAAGGTAGTTTCTTGTGATTTTATTTGGTAATTTGAAAAAAAATCTTGCAGCTTCTTTTGAATGATTTTCATTTCAAAGCCTTTTTGAAGAACACTTCAATATTCACACAGTGTTATTAATGTTAGGGAAGTTTGCTAAAATTATAAATGTTATTTTATGTTGTATTTAATTAAGATTCTTTAGTATTGTGTGTGTTTAAAAAATTACGGATTCAATTCAATTTTTTTAAATGCCCTAAATGTAACAAGTTGACATCAAATCAAAGAGTGTCCAATAAGTGGAGAGAGGCTAAAATTGTTGTCAGAGGTAATGTGTGTCACAGTACGATCAAGACAAAGTGCAGTGCTTGCTCAATCATTTGCAAATGAAAATGGAGTTTGGTTTTAATTCATATTAATCTGGAAAAGTAATTTATATAATATTTATAATAAAAAAAACCAATTTAAATTACAATGAGTAAGAAAAGATCAATGGAAGAGGAACATCGTAATTTTCAAGAAAAATGGGAACTTCAATATTTTTGTATCCAAAACTAGAATAAAATATTTTGCCTAATATGTACAAACTCTATTTCAGTTATGAAGGAAATATCTTAAAATGCACTAAGACACAAATCATAAAACAGCCAAAAACGATAATTTCAAAATATTTGTCGATTCAGAAACAGTTCTTGTAAGAGATTTAGGTATGGTTCACGAATTTTTCATCTCGAAGCTCAGGAAAAAGCTCCGTTTGTTTAATTCGCGAGGAGAGTGATGAACCAGTTTTAAAGCCCTTCCAGCAAATGAAGACTGCTTTTTAGTTTGCAATTCTTGGATCACGAGATA
>BMAU01013718.1:0-10789 GCA_019973935.1 Trichonephila clavipes
GTGTATATATGTAGGTATCTAAGAAAAGAGATTCAACGGAAAAGAAATAATTATCTAAAAAATTAAACTGTCTTTATACAAAAAATATATATCTTGCTCTCTTCTCTCTATGATGCTTTCGTAAGTAGATAATTGAAAAAAAAAAATAAGCCAATATAATAAATTTTATTTCTGTATATAACTTTTTTCCTACCTTGAGAGATTTTCCATGTTGTCTCACAAATACAACACATTGAAACAATTACTTATTTTTATTATCTTTGTATTTATTAAGCATTAAAAGGCTATTACTTCAGCGTCATTTTTGAGGTCAACAAATATGATATGAAATACAGAATCAATCATGCCTCTGATCAGCGGATTTTTCATCAATAATTTATTTGAACAGAATGTTTTAATTAATGGGGTACATACTATCTCAATCCCTTTCAAAAAATAGTAAGAAAAGAATTATTTTTATTTAGGAAAATTGCATAAAATAAATGTAGCGAAAAACAAACAAATTAAGGAAATAACTCATCTACCTCTAATTTTATTACAAATAGTCTTATACTGCCTCGGTTATGTAAAATAGAAAATGAAATTATTTTCCAAAATAAAGTTATGGATTTTTGGGGTTAGTCTTAAACATTCTAGCTCGGAAATTTCACAGGAATGAAAAATAGAAAGCAAAATGTAACCCCGTACTTTGGACAGGAGAGAAGGGAAGAGACAAAAACAAAATCTTCCATCTCGTTTTTCTCTCAAAAAGGAAAAGAAATATCCAGAGAAAAATACAACTTATTTCACTGTGATCCTTAGCCTTATCCATGCTAAAATTAAAACTTTTAAATTTCAATTTAAAGTTTTTACTCTAAATATCAAATTTAACATTAAGGTATCCGACTACGTTTGGAACCGGATTTAAAAAGCTACATAAATGCATAATTTTCTTAGATATTAAGTGTCACTTAGATTAGAATACATGTATAAAACTGTTTTGGAACGTTGTGACAAAAAACAATGATTTAAATGCAATATTTTGCAAAAAACTAACTTAGAATAACGTCTTTCCATATCCTTTGTGAAAATGCTCTAATGCGGTAATATTTTGCCGGTATACAGCCTCAGACCTCGGTACAGTGGCTCAAATATGATTTTTAAAAATTCACATTACTTTTCAGAGTTACAAACCCAATTAAAATAATTATCGGCGTCTTTTCTTAAAATTTCTCCCCTATGTTGTCATAAACATGGATGAAACCCACTTTTAAGTTATATATTTCAAAATTCTTGTTGAGCCTCTAGCAAAAGATCTGAGCTATATACAGGCAAAATATTATCATAATAGAAGCATTTTTCACAAAAGGAGAACATTTTGAAAATGGGTCATTCTATGTTCATCTTTTGTCAAAATATTGTACTTAAATAATTTTTTATTGTATAACTATCTCTTGAAACAATTTTATATACATTTTCTAATCTAAGTGACACTAAATATCATGGACTTATCCATTTATACGCTTTTGCAAAATCACGGTTCCGAACATAGTCGGATACGCTAAAGAATATTAATTAACTTCCCTTCTTCTCATTTGCCCTTATCTAAAAAATAAAAAGTCTTTTGTCAATACCTATCAATAACTGCTTGCTCTACAGCGACGTTAATTAAAAAACGTATATTAAAATTTCAAAATATTACACAACAAATAAATCTGTACGACATAGTAAAAAGTCTCAGCGAGTAATATATGAATATCTCATTCCAGCTTGTGTTGTAATACTTGCTGATAAAAAAATTATTTTATCAAAAATAATAAAATTTATGGAGTTAATGTAAAATAAATTCATCACCTTCTCTTCTCAGAAAACTTTATAACAATTCTCAAAGTATCGAAATTTATTCCCTTCTAAAAAGAACAGTTACTAATTTTAGAATGCGAGATAATTCTTCCATAATTTCATTTTGCTTGAAAATTCTTCAATGAAGGGCTAAGCACGTAGTTGCTGACTACATTTGCTATCATTAAAAATGAAGCATTTTTCGCTCAATTTTTGATGTGATCTAGAATACAGATTATGTGCTGAAAAATTAAATTTGTTTGGAGATTTCTCCTCGTTTTAACTCCTAGACTTCAGTTGATGATTAATATCGATCTAGGGTTTCATTATCAATTCTAAGAGTCTTTCAAATTTGTCGGAAGTTAAATATAGCTCTTTTATCTCGATACATTTAGGTCATTCTATGTGCTTTTGTTCGATCTTGTTTGCCTTTTAAATGTCAAATGTAAGTACGAATTTACTTTACACTACCCTTAATTTGATCTCTTGATTCAACTATGCCGTATATATGCGCAGTGTCATTTATTTCCTGAAGTGTAGCTAGACTATTTAAACTTAATTATATATTGCCATTCTTTATTCTCTTTAAGATGGAATATTTTCCATTCTTACGATTAAAAAGCTCAGACTTTCTCCCTTCCTTAGAAATGTTTACTTAGTAAGAGAATTCCGGTTCTTGTTGAATAATGTGATTTAACTTTAGTGTATGATATCTATTTTGATGCTGGGTATTTTATGTCCTTTGTAAAAACATTTTGTTGGAGTTAAGGCACTGAAAATGAAATTTTTAACTTTTTCATGTCTTCAGATATTGAACTGAACATAACAAAATTAATACTGGTGCAAATTAGTTTATTAAGTGATAGTTTTCTAAGTAAAATATATTTCACGCACAGAATTGCACATAATCAGCATAATTCTCAGAATCTTTAAGAGAGTATGTATTTTGGTAAATTAGAATTAGACTAGGAAATTTTTGTGTTGCCGATTCCTATCCTGAAAAATATTGTTACGTAGATCCGGGGACTAACGTTTGATTACTAAGCAATGGGTGACGTAAACAGGTTAAAAAGACATGGAGTCTAAAATTTAAATATTAAAGTTTCTTTTAAGAAAAAAAACATTTAAAGAAAACACTCAATTTAACTAGCAACACTTCAGGACAGGACTTCACTCCATTCAGTACCCAAAGATAGAACGAATTCTTTCTACCCCAAAGGGGAGAAGAGGATTCGCTGGAGTCTTTTGGCCACACCATAAACATACTTCGCATTCCACACCCCAAAGGGGAGGAACTAATTATTCCCGGTTGCAGATGGTTTAACTCAGGACTCTTACACCTCCCTTAAAAGCTCATTCTGTGCATTCTAGGACAATGCAGCTGAAAAGAAACTATATATATAAAAAAAAAACTACGTGCCATTACATATGTGGCAAGAATGAGATAAGGAGAGAAATAATTGGCCCTCCGGGTGTCGCGTGGTGTTGAGCTGCGACTAATACAACTCCCACAGGAATAATTTTGTAAATCACATTAATATGTTATGTAAAATTAATATCCATGCAAGGTTACAAACACGCATAATGCTCAAATATATTAAAAATATGGAAAACATACAAGTTATAACAAGAAATGATAGAATTTCTTTAAAATCTAAAAATAATTATGACACAGCATATATATTATGCAAAAGTGTTCAAGGTATTCTCTTCCCTTCTTAAACCTAAACTTTTAATCAGTTTTAGGAAGACATAAAGGTACAGAAGAAAACGTTAAATCAGTAAGCTTCTCAAACTAGTTTCGGGGACGCGCCCCTGCAGAGACAGCGCGATGACTACGAGGGCGCGAAGCGTATCGAAAATAAAAGATTTAAAATGATGAATTATGTTTGCTGAATTGGAACTAGAAATGCAAAATTAGCTCTCAGACACAATAAAAAATGCGCTTTTATCACTCTGAGACAATTTACTAGAGCGATAGAGGTTGGGTCGTCAAAAATATAACCTCTTCAACATTTCTTTTCAATACTATAGTATTAGCTGTCTTTTGATCCTGCATAACCAAACAAAAAAACTTTATTTGATTTTGCTGTAATCCCATGATGCAGAGACATTTTCTATTATCGCGCTTTCTTTTTTTTGAAACTAACATGGTCACTTTTCCTCTTTTCACAGAGAAAAAGAATCCATAGAGATCTCGTGAAATCGAAAAATTTAGGAACATAAAAATTCATCACCGTCATTATTTTTGAAATACTGTACATTATAGCTTGTAATCTGTTTGACCTTCTAAGTTGGTATTAAGTACACCTCCTCTCTATAAAGTGCTTCTTTGCGCTTTTTTTCCATGCAAAGAGTTTTTATGATGTTTGGAAAATCACGGAGAGCAAGAAACTCTATGAAGGATTACTTGGCCAAGACATATTTTTATAAGTATTCTCAACATATAAAGCATAACGAAAATGTTTCCACACAATTTTTAGCAGTAACATACATATTATCATAATGAATATACTTTTTACCCGGAAGTGGTCGCGCCCGGGACACACAGATTACGAATCGTTAATTCTGGCAAAACTGTTTATTTATTACCAAAGAAAATTGAAAAGTCCTTGAAAGTGTAGGTTGGTAAACTTTCTCTTAAGTAAAAATTATTCACTGGGATCATGATTTGTATCGTGTACAATAAAATAATTATAAAAAGGATTGGGGTGACTCAATAACCCAACCGTACCGGTGCGCGCCTGCTCCTGGTTAAAACATGTTGGTCTTTTCAATTTAAATATTAAATATAAAATACAATTATTCTTCATCGATATTTTATATTGATCATTATTTAACATCAGTGGCGCACACAAAGGGGGTCTGGATCCCCCAAAGCCCTTGATTTTTTTCCGATTGATTATAAATTACAAGTTTATAGTACGCAACATTTAGTTAAGTATTTGCTATTAATGATTAATTTTATTAGTTAATGCTAATTATTTATTCAAGAATTAGTTTTTTACTGTATTTTGTTCCCGAAAATCGACAAAATCAAAGGAACCTGATACAAGATTGGTGAACTTTCGACCCCGGACCACCCTTGAAAATTCCTGTGTGCGCTACTGTTTAACATCAATTATAAATGCTAATTTGTGAGGCTTAAAATTACAATTCGCTTAAAACTAATTATAATTTGAGCAACGATTTTTAAAAAATCATTTTTACGTTTTTTGTAAACATTGTCGAGCACTTTGCTTTGCTCCCTTACAATTCAGCTATATTATATCAAGAATGTTTTATTTTCTTATAAATGAACTCGTGCAAAGAGCGGGCACTTCAGCCGGTATACTTTTAATGTATCAGTGCTGCACAGAATATTTTTATAACTAATTAATTAATACTAAATTAAGAACAAGTTTAATAAGTATTAATGACGTCCAGCTTGTCTTGAAAGCAAAGTTTTTATAAGGAATGCTTATTATTAGAAATTGACCCTCTGAGTTCTTTTTCTATATTTAGCGCAGATATCTATATTTTTGTCTTCTAAGCATCTACCGCATTTGTTATATGTTCAATTTAAAAATTAGAGAAAGGAAAAAATAACATAATAATTATCCTATTATTTTATTTATTTATTTATTTTGCTTAAAAAGTAGTATACAAAATTTTTTAATGCTTATGTTACTAATTTGTATGGTTTATAATTAAGATCGCCTATTGTAACTTTAGCGTCAAAATGCATTATTATTGCATTCAGTACATTATTAATGTATAAAGGGGCGCGAAAAAATTGTGATCGAAAAGGGGGGGCGCCAGTATTGAAATTTGAGAAGCACTGCGTTAAATAATCATTGGCTTAAATCTTATCCAATTAACAGAGTAGGCAACCTGGATAATGCATTATTCACATGCTTAAGCCTCCAGCAAAAGCGTTAATTTTATATTGTACCAGGTTTATACATTAAAAAAAATTCCTTTTTCTTTTCCCTCCATTTCTAAATAGAATGAAAGTAAGAATGATCATTCTCAATTCCAAAAGCGACAAAAGCTACCAATGCATGCTATTGACCATACAACATCTACACGAACTTGAAGTACTTCCAATACTGTTTTCAACAAATTAACAATACCTGTTATGATATTACGACAACATTGTACCGGGGTTGAGTCAATAAAATTAGAAATACATATTTCTTACTGGGATGATTATACATATTGCTATACAAGATTCCATTTTTAAGTACACAAGTTAAGGCAATCTCACTCTTTGTAACATTTACCTCTGAATAATACACATTATTTTCACAAGCGAATCCATATCACACATTAGGTTGTCCCCATACTACTAGCAACTCTTACACTATAGACAAAAACTAAGGGTTTTCGAATGATTACGAAGTCAGTAATATATCCTCGTCGCTTCAGCGTAATCACTATTTTTGGCAAAACTGCAGCAAGTTCCTAAAAGCTCGAAATTGGTTTTATTCACATGTTCATCACTGTCATTCAACAAGGTGATTACAGTAGATTTACAGCATTCTACAACACTTCCAGAGAGAGAATAAAAATTATTCTCAGAATCCAATGAACAACAGAAAAAGCTACCTTTCTCTTGCTTTCTTTTATACTTTTTGTCCATTTGTTTGGACATTCGATGCATTAATTTCCAGTGCAACCAAATTTTCATTTGGAACATTCGATAAAGACTGTGTATAAGTCTCAGGGTGTTGATCGGTGACCACTTCTTGGCCGCAAAATGATTTTGAATCTGTTGAATTAATAATTCTTCTTCCCTTTGAAGATTCTCGAAGCATCGCAGGATTGCGAACCAATTGCGGACTTTCTATTAACCTTCATAATCAAAGGAAAAAGATTACCATGTCGTTAATCAAAGTTCTGGAGATGGGCACAGCACCATGCTTGGGGTCATTGATTTCCATGTCGGAAACTTTCAATTCACTCATTCCATGCCTCCCCAAATGCAGACGTTATTTGAATTGTCCTTCCATTATCGAAGCTTTTTCCTTCGACTTCATTTGCCCCTACCATAGGTATCTGGGCACTTGCGGCTATGACAGCATTCACAACTTCTTGATCTTCTTTGACGTGAACAACCGCAATAGTCCATTCTCTTTTCTTCCTTGATAGGAGTAGTTACTGGTATTGTAGCTTTAGCCATCAAAACTGCAGGGAGATGCTTCCCTTACATGTTCCTTGGCCCTCACGATACTAATTGCGAAATTTGAAGATGTCTTCTTAGGATCTTCTGCACAACTCTCCAGTCTAACATTTGACCGAATACTTCCGGTTTCTAACCGCAGTTTATGTAATTCGGATTCAAAGCAGCCTTCTAACCTCGATCTCGTGTGTTTCTCGTTTCTGTACAATTGCCTGCTGCCTGGCGATTTTTTCCTCTCTTTCCCTTTCAACGCGTTCCTCTGAAATAACGGATAAATAAGCTTTAAAGAACTCTTCTTCGTAATCTTTGTTACCGATTATGATATTTTTTCATTTTATCTGATACCCTGAGACCCAAATCCCCAGCTGGCAAAAAAATAAATCCTGCTTTTTCAGCTTTCTCCCAAAAATGCATTAAAATTTTTTCAATAATCCAACACTAAACAAATAATCGAAAGAAGATAACACTAAAGAAGATTGCAAAAATTAAATACCACAAATACATCCTTCATTATAACATCCCAAAATAAGCATCCGCTGTACTAACACAGCACTCAATGTATTAGGAGGCATTCAAGAATAATAGTCATATATTTCACAATATACCAAGTGCACTTAAATACTCTAATAAAAGAATTACTTAATATTTTACTGATTAAATCATTTAATAATATTACTTAATATATTACTGATACTCACTTAATAATCACTTAAAATATTACTAATATGCACAACTTAATCTATTCTTGGCTGAAATAATAGAACACTTACAAAATATATTCGGCAGTTTTTCTTCATTTAAACAGAAAATACTTTTTTTATTCACAAAATCCAAAAAAATATCATGCGTACATAGACACAAAATAATTTCATTCACAGGAAAAAATTATTTTTTTTAACAATAATTTTTCAATAAAAAACAATTATTATTCACTGACGTGAATATCATTAAAAATAAAGGTGTTTTTTTAGAGGTATAGAACAATAAAACAACGATGTATTATTCGATTGACATGATTTTTTTTTATTCGAAAGATAATCTTGTGGCATTACATTTTAAATATGATTTCTGGCATATGACTGCCACGGCTTGCTCGGATGTAGTCCAATCTGGACGTCCAATTTTCGATGATTTTTTCCAACAATTTTGTTTAGCGATAAAGCGCACTTCTGGTTGAATGGCTACGTCAACAAACAAAACTGCCGCATTTAGAGTGAAGCTAATCCACAAGTGTATGTCGAAACACCGTTACATCCAGAAAAACTGACTGTTTGGGGCGCTTTATGGGCTGGTGGAATCATTGGTTCGTACTTCTTCAAAAGCGATGAAGGCCACAACGTTACAGTCAATGGTGATCGGTATAGAGCCATGATTACTAAATTTTTCATTCCTGAATTGAACAATCATGATGTGTCTAGGAGCTATGGTTCCAACAAGACGGCCCGTTGGTGTGGTGTGGTAGTTAGAGAGGGGGTGCCAGCTCAGGTGTCGTCCACGTCACTTGACCATGGTTCAAAATTACATTTGGTCCGTCGCCAAAAGCCCTCGTGTAGCTGAACAGTGCGACGTTAATATTAACTCACTTTCACTCCAACAAGACGGCGCAACATTTCACACAGCTCGTGCCACAATCGATTTATTGAAAGACACGTTTGGTGACCGCCTAATTTCACGTTTTGACCTGTGGGAATTGGCCTCCCAAGATCTTGTGATTTAACACCGCTAGACTATTTTCTGTGGGGCTATGTAATGTCATTGGTTTATGCGGATAAGCCACAAACGCTTGACCATTTGAAGACAACATTCGCCGTGTGTTCTATTACCGATATACGGCCACAAATGTTGAAAAAAGTCATCGAAAATTAGACGTCCAGAGTGGACTACATCCGGAGCTTCAGCCATGACAGTCCTATGCCAGAAATCATATTTAAAATGTAATGCCACAAGATTATCTTTCGAATAAAAAAAATTCATGTCAATCGAATAATACATCGTTGTTTATTGCAATTTAAAGTTCTATACCTCAAAAAACACCCTTTATCATTTAAAAAACGTACAATCTTTCCACATTAATTTTCCTTTTACACAAACTGTTTCTTATAATTAGTATATTTTACCGATATGTATTGCTTAATGCTTCAAAATATGAATACAATTAACAAATTATGCGTATTAAATTGCAGCAACTTGGAATATAGAGCTTAATGAGTTTTCTAAGACATTCAAAAATACGGTAAGCAATTTTGGTAGTTACTTTTATTAAAACAATCTTAGATAAAGTTGTATTACAAAAAAAAAAACTATATGTGTCCGATTGTAACGGGTATCCTAAATGCAGGAATTGACAATCACAATGTTTTTCTGACTTTTTAAAACTGATGTTCTAACACTTACTAGCAAAAAATAATAAATTATATATTGATGTATAATAATTTGAAATTGAACAGGCGTTCAAAAGTTTTGCAATTGCATGGATATGCACGCAAAATACAGAGGAGTAAACGATTTTAAAGTTTTTGGTTTTCAAAATTGACGTTCTAAAACTCTTTAAATGATATGGAACAAGATATAATAAAAATTTATTATATAATAATTGAAATTTGAAACTATTGCTTAAAATTTTTTATAACTGCATGAATATGCAATAAAATAATATACTGAGGTATTAATGATTTTGAAGCTTTCCCTGAATTTTTAGAACTGATGTTCTATAACTTAATTTCCATTGATATGGAACAGAAATAATAAAATATATACAGATATATAATATTCAAAACGGAACTGGCGTTCAAAAAATTTACTGCATGGGTATATAGTAAAAAAACCGTACAATGATGTATACAAAAATAAAAATCAAAATTTTTCTTAATAAAATGGATGTTAAACAGTATATAATTTTTTATTAATTTCTCTCGTTTTACATTACAGGGAGTTGCAAGCAAAAAACTCTTACCTGATTCATTTCCTCGCGGAATCCAAAAACTCCCTGAAAATTTCAGGTTCTAAAAAAAAAATTCTATAGGTTTCTGCCACTAAGTTTTGATTACTAAGCAATGGGCACGGAAACAATTAAAATACATGGGGTCTAAAATTTAAATAGTTAAGTTTATTTTAAAAGAAAAACATTTAAAGAATTTAACTAGCAACTAGCAACAATTTAATTAGCAACACTTCAGGACATGACTTCACTCCCCTTCGTACCCAAAGATAGAATGAATTCTTTTCTACACCCAAAGGTGTAAGAGGATTCCTCTGGCGTCTTCGGCCACATCATAAAAATACTTCGCATTCCACACCCCAAAGAGGGGAACTAATCATCCCTTGTAACAGGTGGTTTCACTCCGGACTTTTACACGGGGTTCGATAATCTTATGCAAAATCAGTCGCAAAAAGAACAAGACAGTTCTTCTTAAGAGCGATGATAATTTATTATCGATAAAATAATCTTTGAATTTAATTGTAGTTCAGAATGGGCCAAATTCCTTGTGACGTAATATTCACATGATTACAACCACGTGCTTCCGTCCAATCAGTTCATGCGCTTCACTTCTTGCCAACTTTAACTTTTGTTCTAACTTTTTCTTAAAAAGAACACATTTGTCAACAAAGGCACATATAGGAAAACAAAATGTGTATTTGATTTTAAAAATACACGTATAATGTAAGAGATTTTTTAAATTTAGAAAAACTGAAGAATCTTAATAAATGAAAAACTTTACCACCTTATCAAATTTGATGTTATGCTTCAACGCTGAAATACACTATATACTATCAAATTAACAAGCAGAATACTACGCACGTCTA
>BMAU01013721.1:0-13155 GCA_019973935.1 Trichonephila clavipes
CATAAGTGTTAAATTGTGTATATGTTACTTTTAAGCAAAAAAGTTAAGTAATAGGATAATTACTAAGTTATTTTTCCTTTCTCTGATTTTTAAATTGGAACATATTACAAAATGCGGTGGTTGCTTAGAAGACAAAATATAGATATCAGCTAAATATAGAAAATGAACTCAGAGGGTCAATATCTTATCTTAAAACTCCTTTCAAAAAACTTTGCTCTGTAAGACAAGCCCATGGAAGTAGCTAATAATTATTAAACTTGTTCTTAATTTAGTATTAATTAATTAGTCCTAAAATACTCTGTGCGCCACTCATACATTAAAAAGCAGTGTTTCTCAAACTTTCAATACTGGCGACCCAATTTTCAATCATAATTTTTGTCTCGCCCCCTGTACAACAATAATGTATTTACTGCAATAAAAATGCACTTTGAGAGAGAGAGACGCTAAAGTTACAATACGATCTTAATTATAAACCGTACAAATTAATACGATAAGTATATTAAATTTTGTGTATATTTTAAGTAATATATATTTTAAGAAAATTACTTAAAATATGTATTACTTAGAATTATGTTATTTTTCTTTCTCTAATTTTTAAATTAGAACAGATCGCAAAATGATGTATTTAATTAAAGATTTATTTCCTTCGGCACATTCATTTCTCAAAGCACAAATGTCATTAGAAAAATAGTCTAGTCAATGTCGCTCTCTATCATATCCATCACATCTGGCATTATAGGGTACGTTTGCGTAAGTCTGGGCAACCTATCGGACGTCTGCGCAAAACATGTAAAAATGCTTTTCCTCGTACAATTCCAGTCAGTTTTGGTCGACTCGATACTCCTATAGCTACCGAATCTAGCTTGAATGTACATTTTTTTTTTTTTTTTAATTTCCACGTTAATTGTAATTCACGGTAATTAAGTATTTACGGCAGTAGATTAAAACAATATCATACATACATTTTTAAGTCGTAAGCAAACATTCGACCATAATAAAGAATCAACAAGTACACAGACGAACGAGCATGGTTCCTAAAATTAAATCAAGGCGATCTTCTCAAAAATACTTAAATTTTGGATTTACCACTACTGAAGTAAATGATGGGGAAAAAAAAAAGCCCCAGCTCGATATGTGTTAAAGCTTACAAATCTGTAGAACAACATGTGAAAGTTGTTTTTAAAACATGTAAAATCATTTAGCTATGTTGGCAAAAAGAATTTTAAAAAGTATTTTCTGGATGAGGACAGCTTGGTAGCAAGTTACGGGTGGATTTGGGATCTATTTCAAGATACTCAAGAAGGGCTCTCCAACTTCCGAAGAAGAAATCTTCATAGATTTCACATGCAGTGAAAAATTAAAAGGCAATTTTGTAATAAATCGCTCTTTGAATTTGGGGTAGAGGTGGATGAGGAATTATCTGTACTGAAAACAAAAGCGCTTCGTATACTATTACCATTTTCAACATCCTACCTTTTGCAAACCGGATTTTCTGCAGTGGATGCCTTGAAGACAAAATATAGATCTCAGCTAAATATAGAAAAATAACTCTTTAAGTGTCAATTTCTGATATTAAAACCTTCCTTTGAAAAACTTTCCTCTACAAGAAAAGCCCGTGGAAGTCCCTAATAATTATTAAACTTGTTCTTAATTTAGTAATAAGATTGATTGATTGAGTATTAACGTCGTAATGTTCAGCTGCACGAGGGCTTTTGACGACGGACCACGTAATTTTGAACCATGGTCAAGTGACGTGGATGACACCTGAGCTGGCACCCTTCTCTCCTAACTACCACACCACACCAACGGGAAAAAGTTTCAACTCTCAACAGATTTAACATGCATCGCTGCCCTACATGGCGGGTCTTTAGTGGTACTGGGCTCGAACTCGTGACAAGGCAAGCCACGATCCGATACCTATACCACTCGGCTACCGCGGCCAAATTCAGTAATAAGAAATTATTTATAAAATACCTTCTTCAGTACTGATACATCAAACGTATACTGGCTGAAACACCGACTCTTCGCACGAGTTCATTTTTTAAAAAAATAAAACATTATTCTTGATATAATAGCTGAACTGTAAGGAGAGTAAAACTGTGTGCACGACATTGTATACAAAAATGTAAAATGATTTTTTTTTTAGATAAATGCTATAATTGTAAATAACTGTTAAAAAGAACTGTAATTTTAAACCTCACACAATTAGCATTTAGAATTAATGTTAAATTATGAAAAAGAATATAAAATTCCGATGAAGAATAATTGTGTTACTTTTAACATTTAAAGCGAGAAGACTTCAAAAGGTTTAACCCGGGAGCAGGCGCGTACTCGATACTAACATTCATGGTTGTGCGGGGGGACTCAGTCACCCCAATCATTTGTTTAGAATTATTTTTACTGTACACGATACAAATCGGAATTCTAGTGAATATTTTAATTTATAGAAAGTATACTTACCTTCTTTCAAGGACTATTCAATTCTTTGATGATTTGAGAAAAAAATCCAATAAAACTGAACTAAAATGATTCAAAAGTACAAGACCATAATATAGGACGCAAATCAGACACTTTTCAATTATCCTACAGAAATGTTAAAACAATCAATTCTTTTTCCAAATATCGCAAAACTCAATTATTTACAATTTCCTTAAGCGAAAAGCAAACGCATGAAAGATGGGAGGGAACTAATATTGATAATAACCATACCATAAGATTGAAGGTCAATCAAATGATTAGCAAGCGTACTATGCAGCCTGGCTGAAAAGTGAATCATGACTTCCTTTTCTTTTTCTACAACTAATGTACAGTATTTCAATAATAATTACAGCGGTGAATTGTTTATCTTCTTAGAATTTTTCTCAGGGTCTGGTTTCGTTTTTTCTTTTAACGAGTAATATTTTTATGTTAAAACGTAATAAAAAAATCTCTCATTGAGGAAAAACAGCAAATAAAACAAAATGTTTTTTTTTTTCTTTAATTTGGTTTTGGGATCAAAGATATTCATTTGATGACGGAAAAAAGCTAGATAATAAATATAAATTATGTCAGTGTGTTGTTGTGTGTATTTTTTTTTTATTATGGAAGAAAGCATTTTTGTTTTACTTCTCTTTCCGGTTATTTTTTTAAAAAAATCTTTAAATTTTCGATACGCTCGCGCCCCCTTGTAGGGTCATCGCGCCCCCCAAGGGGCGCGCCCCACACTTTGAGAAACACTGAGTTAGTATTTTGTTTGATAATCTTTTTTATATGTTCAATACTAAAAGCAGTTAATGTATTAATATCACCATAACCAAATTTATACCACTCAAATCATGCTATGAGCAAAAGAGAACATCAACAGATGTAAAATTTTATTCTTGTACTTTATTTGAAAATAAGATTTTTAATTTTCATATCCATGTGAAAAAAGGTCGATATTGACTAAAATTAGAATGAAAGCATTTTTTTGTCTTTCATTTGATGCTGTTGCCTTAAGAACTCACATATAACACCAAATCATAATATTCTGATTCCCTGTGTTTCTTATTCTTCTTATTTGCTAGTTTGATATTCTTTCAAATTTTTGTGTGTTTACACCTGTTTCAGGATAAGTAATTTTGTATTGATGGTAAAACTTTGTATGAAAAACCCTTTTCTTTTTTAGTTTATCTCGTAAACTTTCCATGGTATATTTTCTACAGGCGTGTTATCATATTACAATTGGTGTGCTGAAAATTTGGCTACCGTGATGTAATACAAAACTACTGCTGTTGCTATACTTCTAGCATACCTTTTGTTTTTAATCTAATCCACAGTAATTTTATATTTATATTTTTAATATCTAAGTATTTTTAAAGCCTTTTTATGTTCTTCAATATAATAATCTGATAACATTAAAAAATAGATAAACTGTTTTTAATACCTAGCTGTATTTTATGTGTTAAAACATATAAATGAGTTTCACGTTCTTCATGAAAAGACATCATTGGTTCGATAAACAGTTAATCTATTTTTATATTATATGTACAAATATCTGTTTTATGTCTTATTTTCTCTCTTGGAGCTTTTTGAATAAATCTCTCCAAATATTACATTGTTTTGGTCTGAGTTTATGGAATTCTTTTTAAATTTAGGAGTTTTTTCTAGGTTTTAAATTTGAGGGGTGGTTTAACAATTTCCCAATAAGTTTTAGATATATGTTCAACACTGGATTCAAATTTAACTTTCTTTTTTTTTTTCAGGTTATCTTTGTACTTCAAACCATAATGAAAATTTTTTTTTTTAAATTTACATGTACTTTTTGGCTAGTTAACATATTTTTTGTTTCATTTATAGATTTATTTTTTTATTATATAATTAGAAACTATTACTTTTTTAGAAAAATTTTTGAACTATTTTCTTTTTCTTTCCGAGTGTTTTGAGGTATCCAAATTTAATAGATGAACAAATTATTTTTTTAAACATAATTAAGTATATTGATTTAAAACATCTTTGTTGGAACATTAATTTTTTATTCTTTTACTCTTATTTAATAGGAAGTATTTTTTTAAAAATATTTTTCAGATTGGATGCTTTTTGTGATAATCATTTCTTTCATGCCTATTTTTTATGCAATAACTATATTAGTTTCCTTATTCACGTATATGTTTTACGTTAGCGATGTAAGATTTAGTAATTGTACAAACTTTTTCAGATAGTTCACTTTTTTAATATATTGATTCAATATTTTATGTACTTACAATTTCATGTTTACACCCAATTCTTTTTTTTACACTACTTTGAAATGATACAATACACAAATTTCTTGATTTTTTTTTTGACAAATTTTTGTTCTACTACAAATTTCAAAAAAAAAAATGTTGAACTCGTGCCTTTTGTAAGAGGACAATTTGATCAAATTATGACAATTTATATATCATTATAAAGAATTCTGTAATGACAAAGTCAAAAAAAAGTGGAGTTCATATATTTATAGCTTATTTAATTTGAGAGGCTTGAAATTTTCTAAAAGTTAGGAATTTGAACAACATTTTCTTTCTTCTGATCCTGACATAGAGTATACATTGTAATTTCAACATAATGATGAATTTTGTGTTGCACGATATAAAATATTATGTCAGGAACTTGAAAAAACCAAATAAAAAAGGTGCTAATAACAGAATTTGTAAAAAAAAACTAAGGCTGTTAATAATTAATGAAATTCTTCATTTGAATCAAAACTGAAAATGCGGCTTGACATATCTGACACATCTACTGAAGAAGGCATTTTTGATCCAGTTCATAAGTCTGCACACTTGTTATCCAATAGTGATGAGTAGTTGTTAGGTAATACATTTATTCCTAATTTCAGTTTAAATTTTATATGCTGTATGTACTTATAGACTAAATTTCAACTGTACTCTAATTTTTAATTTTTTTTTGTAATAAAAATGAAATGTTTTTGTTCTGCAGCGACCTTACAGCTCAACATAACGACTCCAAAACTGAACTGAATTGATCTGTTATTATGGTAGCGTGCCTGATTCCCATGTGCTGTAGTTTTTAGAAGTTTACCTCTTAATTACTCATTTAATCTTTAAAGTTAATAAATGTTATTGTTATTTAATTCAACCGTGTTGTAGTGAAGAATGCCTAACCACCCAACGCGGCAGTGGTGACCCCTTTTTGGACTTAAAAACACGTAAGCTATTCTGTTCTACTGGCGAATGCAATACAAATTCTTCTACTACGGATGATCAGTACGTAGCGAAAGATTTTTTTTTTTCTCCTTCTCCTCAAGGCCACTTGAAGCATCTGTTCGGAGATTCGTTTCGCTTCCTGCTTATTCAACAATATGACTAGTGAAACCGTTGAAGTCGCTCGTATTGCGTTGCGGCTGCCGCCGTTTTGGAAATCGAACGTTCGTCTATGGATTGCGCAATGCGACCATGCATTCACATTCAGTGGTATCTCCAGTGATGATACTAAGTATTCAGCTTTGGTTGCGAACCTGGATGCTGAAACTCTCTCCTACGTGTCGGACATTGTGTTAAGCCCTCCGAACAGTGACAAATATCACACTCTCTCACAGCGGCTCATCACCCAATTTAGCGACTCGAGACTCAAAAAATTAAGAAACTGCTTACTGACCTTCAGCTACGATGAGAAGCCCAGCCACCTGTTGCGAAAAATGAAAGAGCTGTCTAATGGCCAACTCCAGGATGACTTTCTGCAAAGTTTGTGGCTTCAAAGAATGCCACCACATATCCAGACTGTTTTATCTGCATCCTCAGAGCCTTTGGATAAACTGGCTATCATCGCTGATAAGGTTTCTGAGGTTGTTGGTTCATCCTCAACTATCTGTGCTGCCACAACTGTTCCTCCACCATCCCAGTCATCTTCATGCAGTGCTCAGCCAACCATGGACTCTCTCGCCAGGCAGATCCAAGAGCTGTCTCTACAAGTTGCTGAACTGACAAGAGAGCGCAATTCTTCTCGCCACCAACGATATAGTTCTGACCGCCGGAGATCACATTCACGCTCTAGGAGTGTCAATAGAGGAAGTGGCATCTGCTACTATCATCGCCGTTATAAAGAGCAGGCCCGCAAGTGTGTTTCCCCTTGTGCATTTGTGCAAAAAACGAGTAAGCTCTGTCATAGCTGGAATGGCAGAGCCCTCGCAACATACCAGCCGGTTATTTTTATTAGACCGCAAGTCTGGCCAGAAAATTCTCATAGACTCTGAAGTGAAATCTGTGTCATCCCACCTTCTCCAACTATGAATAAATCACCTCAGTCTAACTTCTCCTTATTTGCTGCTAATAATACCAAAATTCCAGCCTATGGTATGGTCCGTAAAGAACTGAACCTGGGTCTGAGGCGACCTTTTATCTGACTTTTCATAATTGCTGATGTATCATCTCCTATAATTGGTGCTGATTTTCTAAAAAGCACTTCAACCTTTTAATCGACCTTAAGAAAAAAGGTTGGTGGATGTGAAACTTCTCTTTTCACTTCTTGTGTTTTTTTCAAATATTGTACAGCCCTCAATCCTCACTGTAGATGCAAACATCAGTTTTAAAAACATCTTATCGGAATATCCAGACCTCAGCAACCCTTCTTAATTTCCAAATCAGCATCACATGGCACAGTCCACCATATTATTACTACTGGCCCACCAGTCACTGCCAGGCCTAGAAGGCTACACCCTAAACTGTATGATGCAGTGAAGGTAGAATTTGAATTTCTTCTTGCTCAAAGCATTATTAGACCTTTCAAAAGTCCCTGGAGTTCTCCTCTTCATGTTGTGCCCAAATCTGACTCTACAGTTAGACCTGTTGGGGATTACAGGCAGCTGAATTCTGTTACTGAGTTCGACAGCTACCCCCATGCCTTATTTGAATGACTTTGCTCATGCACTAAATGGCAAGAAGATATTTTCCAAATTAGACATTTTTAAGGCATTCCACCAAATCCCTATAGCTGAGTGTGATATTCCTAAGACAGCTGTAACAACTCCATGGGGTCTTTACGAATATACCCATTTGTGTTTTGGCCTTGTGAATGCACCACAAACCTTATGATTCATGCATGAAGTACTAAGAGGACTTCCTTTTTTGTTTTGTCTACTTGGATGATATTTTGTGTTACTCAGAAAATGCTGAGGAGCTTCGTTTTCACTTAAGAACTATATTCCAAAGACAGCTCATATGGTTTAAAACTAAATATCTCTAAATGTGTATTTGGTGTAACTGAACTCATTTTCCTTGGCCACCTTATCACCCTGATGGCATTAAGCCATTGCCTGACAAAGTTCAAGCAGTTCTTGATTACAAACAACCAGAGACTGTTGGCTCTCTGAGAAAATTTTTAGGACTGTTAAATTTTTATAGACGTTTCTTTGCCCAAAGCAGCTGAACAACAGTATTTTTTAAGTGAATTTTTAAAAGGTTCTAAAAGTAAGAAGGACTCAAAGCCTTTAAACTGGTCTTCTGAGGCAATTACAGCATTTCAGAGGTGTAAACAAGCTCTTGCTGATGCTGCACTTCTTGCTCATCCTTCACCTTCTGCCCCGCTTGCTCTTCATGTGGACGCCTCTGATTATGCCATAGGAGGTGCACTTTAACCAAGTTGTGGACTCTGAGCTACAGCCATTGGCTTTCTTTTCCAGAAAACTTACTTCATCTGAAAAGTCTTACAGTGCCTACGACCGTGAACTCCTTACTATCTACTCGGCTATCCGACACTTTCGGTATATGCTGAAGCTAGAGATTTCACAGTGTTTACTGACCACAAGCCCCTCACTTATGCTTTTAGGCAAAAAGTGACAAGTGTTCTCCACGGCAGATCCGTCAGCTGGATTTCATCTCTCAGTTCGCCACAAATATTGTACACATTCCAGGATCTGACAATATTGCTGTTGATGTTCTCTCTCGTGTTTCTGCAATCACCTTCCCAAGTCAAATTGACTATGACTGTATTGCTGAGACACATCAGACTGATCAGGAGCTTCACACCCTAATAGCATCTGGAACTTCCTTGAACTCAAAAAGGTAACTTTTTTCCCAATTCGTCTACTGAAATTATGTGTGATCTATCAACGGGCACAGCCAGACCCTACCTCCCAAAACAGCATCGCCAAGATGTTTTTCTCTGCTATGCATAATTTATCCCATCCTGGCATACGTCGATCAGTGCATTTGATGAAGCAGCGTTTTGTTTGGCCATCAATCTCATCAGATGTAGCTAAGTGGGCAAGACACTGCCTAGCTTGCCAAAAATCCAAAATTCATCGTCATACTAGATCACCTCTTTCATCATTTCCAAGAACCTTCCCAACGTTTTGATCATGTTCATCTGGATCTCATTGACCTCTACCTCCATCAAATGGCCACACCTATTGCCTGACAATGATTGACCGTTTTTCGAAATGGCCAGAGGCCCAACCTCTCAAAGACATAACTGCTGAGACTGTGGCTGAGGCCTTCTTTTCCTCTTGGGTGTCTCGCTTTGGAACTCCTGCAATTCTCACAACCGACAGGGGCAGGCAGTTTGAGTCCTCGCCTTCAAAGCTCTTAGCAAACTACTTGGTGTTCAGAAGTGTCGTACAACTGGATACCACCCTCAAGCTAATGGGATGATCGAAGAATTGCACCGCCCATTGAAAAGTGCAATCAAATGCCATGCTACTGAGCGTTAGACAGAAGTACTCCCTATCATCTTACTAGGTCTACGAGCTTCTTTAAAGAAGATATTCTGTGTACCCCACCTGAATTAGTTTTGGGACCACTATTCGACTGCCAGGGGAGATGTTTGACTTTCCAAGCCAGACGATGATGTTGTGAATTTTGTTTCGAAACTTAGTCTCACATGCAATCACTTCACACCTAAACCATCAAAACACCATGGCAAACGTCCAGTTTTTATCCATCCAGGACTGTTGGAAGCAACACATGTTTTTCTTCGCCGAGACATGTTACGTCGTCCACTTCAACAACCCTATGATGGCCCTTTCAAAGTCTTACAAAGGAAGGATAAAGTGTTTTTCCTTGACATCAATGGTAAACGGGTATCTGTATCTATTGATAGATGCAAACCTGCCTTCTTTCTTAACACTGAGGACTTGCAACTACCTCAAGCCAAGAATGAAACACCTGCTACTGTGGGAACCTAATGCAACAACTTCAACACCTGCTACTGTGGAATCTAATCCAACAGCTTCAACGCCTACCCAGCCATCTACACGTTCTGGTCGCAAAGTTCATCTTCCAACTAGGTATCGTTGACACTGGAAGGGGAGTATGCAGCGACCTTACAGCTCAACATAACGACTCCAAAACTGAACTGAATTGATCTGTTATTATGGTAGCGTGCCTGATTCCCATGTGCTGTAGTTTTTAGAAGTTTACCTCTTAATTACTCATTTAATCTTTAAAGTTAATAAATGTTATTGTTATTTAATTCAACCGTGTTGTAGTGAAGAATGCCTAACCACCCAACGCGGCAGTTCTATAAATATATAAAAAGTTTTATTATTACTTTTTTGCACAAGTTTAATGGAAAATATTTAGATTTTTCATCTTATATGTTTTTTAAAGTTGTCAAACATATCCCCAAATTTCCATGTGTCACATGTATTCTTTTAAACATTTTTTTTTGCCCAGTTTTCTTAAGAATGTATGTGCAGTATAAGAAAAGAGTTGGGTGTTTGTTTATTACCTTCATTTATTATAAACTATTGTATGGAAGCCTTTTTATTACAAATTGTCCAAGTTACTCAACAATTTTAGTTTATTAAATATTTATATTTCAAAGATTCTAATAAATATAAATATTTTTTGTAAAATGTAATAGTTTTGAATACTTTTTACATTAAATAGAGCATTAACACACACACATACACGTTTAACTTGTTTTCTAAAATAAAGTCTCTTAACTTTATATTTTCCTTTTAAAAAAAAAATTTTTACAGTTATTTATTAGAAATCTCAATACTGTGAATTTAAAAATTATTAAATTTTTTTGGAGTTATAATCAACTTAAGTTTTTTATTACTTTTAATATTTTAACAAATGTCTGTTTTCCTTGTGTTTCCTAACTGCATATATATTCAATGATCTCTATATTTTAAAATACTTTGAAATTGTGTTTCAAGCTCTTAACAGAAACTTTTACATTCCATTTTTAGTTTTCTGATTACTTTTCAACTAAAAAAAAAAATTCTTGTAAACATACTGCGCATTTTCTTTTTCTGTAGTTTTCTTATGTATCTTTTTATAGATTAAGATGTAATGTGTTATAAATTTTTACCTTTTAATACTCCTTTTACTGATAATCAAATTATATCTTGTTCTTTGTTCTAAAACCAGTTTGTTATCTTTACATAACTTATGAGTGTGTTTGTTTTGTAAATTCAGTGTTCTCTTTCCCTTTACCTCCTTCGAGTTTTTAGGTTTTTTTAACTATAAATGTGCCTTTAAAAGATTATAAATTTTTTCTCAAGCTGTTCAAATTAACATATAATATTATGCTACTTGTATTTTAACATATATATCCTTTTAACCAACTTGTCATTTATCATCTAATAAGACAGGCATATTTTTTCTTAAAAATTGTCTATTAGATTTAGTGTACACCTTGTTGATGTAAAATTTTTTTTAAATATAATCCAATTTTTCTAATTTCTTTATTACAAGATATCCATTTTCTTGGTCCAAAATAAACTTTAATTACAAAAATAATTTATTCACATTTTACACAATTTTTCTTTACTGAATTAATTTATAATTTTTAAGAATAAATTAGTGTTATAATATCTTCAGTATAAATTTTCATGGCATCTTAGACAACAATTTCCCTTTCCAAGTTTCCTTTTAGTTTTAAAAATATGGATTTAACAAATTTATCTTAAATGAAGAATTTTCCATCTGATCCATTTGATGTTTTAAATTTTTATCCCATGCTTTGTTTCTTATTATCTTTCATTTCTCTTTTTCTATTAAATTTACAAACATAACTTTAAAGTTGTGTATGTGAGTTTTATGGCTTAATATTGGTTAAACATACAACACTCATAAAATGAGATACTTTGAAAAAAACTGTTGAACATTGTATTGCATTCGATGATGGAATTAATATGTTAAGTATTTTAAATGTTTAAGAAACTTTTGAATCTTGAACTCCAACTTTATTGTTCTTGCTGCTATTTATTTTATAACTAGATTTATAATTAAATTATTAGATGAATTTTAAATTAGTTTTAGTAAGTATGGACTATGCATAAGATTTTTGGTTTTTAAAATGAATTATACTTATCAACACAAAAAGGAAAAAAATATATATAAGCTGTATTTCACAATATTTTAGCATCAGCAACTTTCCCAGTGTCCAAACTAACTGCCGTAACAACATTATTTAGAAATGTATAGCTTCTTTTCTAGCCAGATATGTTGATAGCCACTGATACATTTGTTTATTATACATTTACCACTGGTACATTATTAAATGATATTGTTTCGACAGCAGCTAAAGCCATAGACACTTTGGTTACTTTCTCTGTCGCATTATTTAATATATGCATCGAATCGTAAAACCACTGTGGTGTAGGTGACAAATGCATAACTCCGCAAAAATATTTTTGCAACTGCTTCTTTTGGTTGAATCCTAGAGGACCCACTCTTTGGTCGCCAAATTTTGTCGCCAAATTTGAGCGATAAAGGTTACAATATGGTAACCCTTCCATTTCATCGAAAAATTTGATTTTCAAATCACCTAAAAAATGGCAACCCTAAAAAGTACAACGTTTTTCGCCTTTTCCGAAAAACCGTCATTTTGACATTTGACTTCGTTTCCTCTCCACCGGTTGTTGTTAAGAATGGCGTGTGAAAGGAAATTAATTGAAAGTGAGGCTACGACAGGTTTCTTTGTGCTCTCTGGGCACAAAGGGAAGAAAGAGACATTAGAATGGTGTATGAAAGCTAATTTAATTGCTTCTCGTTATGAATGTCCGAGGTTTAAAAAAAAATGCCTTTGTAAGAACGAAGGGAACGGTTGACGGCTACGAATGGCGTTGCCGCAACCAGTCGAAAGATAATCGCCACGACGTTGTTCGAGTGTGAGAAAGGGCACTTGGTTTAGCGAAAGCAAACTTGCTATAATAATTATCTTGCGTTTGACCAGATATTGGTTTGGCAAGAGCATGAATGCGTTCGTGGTGAATGACTTGAAAGTTAATAAGAATAGGTCACAAGTTGGTGGATGACAATTTTCATGAATTCCTTGCATCCATCGCAAGGTGTATCCACCAACGGAACATGACGAAATGCAAGCGTAAGGTAAGTGCCTTTTAAAATTTTTTAAAATGATTGATTTCATGTATTTCTTCAATTTTATATTTGTGAAACGCCCCTTTCGTCCTTTTTTAAAAATGTAAATCATGTTGTACACACTGGTTTTAGAATGCTTTTTTAAAATGAATTTCATTGCTTTCTCCGTTTTTTTTTCTTTATATAATGATTAATTTAATGTATTTATTCGTTTTCATCTTTGCGAAACGCCCATTTCATCCCCGCTGACGCATGCGCTTCCCAAGAGTTTTCGTCATTGACGCCTTTTTGAAAACCTTCAATTTGGGCGCTTTTTGGCGAAAAATTTGGCGCCAAAAACAGCAGTGGGTCCTCCTAGGATTTTACCCTT
>BMAU01013723.1:0-23152 GCA_019973935.1 Trichonephila clavipes
TCTATTAATGAACAGCGCCCTCTAGCGGCTTGTAAAATAAACCGTCAGTGTATGTGTAACACTCACTCCGAGAGGTAGTGTACGGAGTAGAGAAATTAAAGAGATCACAGTCCACTGCTAGTGTTGTTTATTGTGTTGAGTCAATTCAATAATAATTAATGTGAGAGAAGCTACGATGGCAAAATACACAACACACACACAATATATATATATATATATATATATATATATATATATAATAAGACTTATTCTAATTCAGACCACTATCAATAAGTGAGCCGCCTAATCCCCCCGATTCTAATATTAAATTATCAATCCTACCTTTTTACAGCTTGGAAAAACGATTAATATTGCTCTATGCTTAATCTTGTCTTTGTATGCACTGGTGTGCAACTTGGCCTTCATACATCCGATCACTAATAACTTCAATTCACGTCACGTAAAACTCATTCAGACTTGAACCACGATTTATAATAACCATCAACTGTTACAAACTAACATCAATTGTTAAACATAAACCTTACATTTCCATCCCGCTTACTCTAAGTTCCGATATTTAAAAGTTTGTTCATTTGCATCTTTCATTCACACTTCACTTCTTGGATCTGGTTGGAAAAGAGTTACCATTAATTGTGGCCCAAAGAACCCAAAGGACATGTTAAAGAAAGACGCGTGAGCCCGTCACACATCAAGTATGATTCCTCCACTGAAATCGATCCAGATTTAGAAGAGGGAGACACATTTAGAAATAAATATTTTACATGTATAGACACATAAACATTTGGGAAGAACGTGACTTTAAAGGAGACAACTGGCACACATCTTATCCACTTTTAGATGAACTTTTGAAAAGAAAAAAAAACCTATTGCTGGAACAATAAGAGAAAATAAAAAAAGGGAGTTCCAAAATAAGATATAGACGGTATGCAGCTCTTCAATGAAATAACTTCATTAAAAGATATTTGTCCTGGTAACAAGATATATTAGAAATTATAGTGAAAAATGATCTAATTCCCCCTGTTTTCCCAATTTCGCTCTAATATGAAGAAATTTTTTAACCTAACCTGTTTCTGTAGCTTCCGGTGAAAAAAGTTTCAGTAAATTAAAAATTACCTGAGAAATAATATAACACAAGAAAGGCTTTCAGATTTGGCCATAATCTCAATTGAATCTGAAATCACAGAAGAAATTGATTTAATCGAAACTATTAACAAATTTGCTTCTCAGAAAGCCAGAAAAGTTATTTTAAAGTTGCAGTAAAATTTGGCGTATAACGTGCCCCTTCAGATATTCGCCGCTCAACACGCGTTCCCTTTTTTACGAAGAAACCTGAAATGCATGTGCGCAATGATCTTATGTTTTGAAGTCCTTTATTCGAGTATGATTGCAAGCTTTAGTAAAAAATAGTGTACTTTTAGAATTACAACCCTTTAAGTTCATAAGGAATGTTATTTCTTTCACAGAAACAGTATTTCAATTTATGTAAAAGTCTGATCTTTTCCTATGCTCATCTTTTTGTATTTCTAAAGCTCTCATTTCTATACCCGGCGTTTTCCACGCACCCGTAAATTTCGGTCTTATTTTCTGAGTTAAAAGTGCGCGTTATACACCGAATTTTACGGTATAGTTTATTACTCATATTATTCATAGAAGAACTGATTTATATACTTTTCGTTTCACAAGATTCATACCTTAGTATTTATTTTTATTAGATTGTATTTTTTTGAGTAAATTCTGTTATTTTTCATTTGTAAATATAAAATGTTTATTTTTATTTTAAAGATAATATTTTTGTTAGTTTATTATTTTGTTAAAGTATTTTGTCGCTATTATAACTCATTACCTGGCCAAAAAATTAAGTTCTGCACTTCAAATTTTATTTGAGTTACTAGCTGCATGGCCCGGCGTTGCACGGGCTACCTCTACTTTTATAAATTTCCCTTTCTTTCACAAAATCAGAACTTCTAGTACTCATTTTCAAAATGACTTCCCACCCCCTTCACCGCTTAGCCCGGCGTTGCTCGGGCTTTCTCTTTTCCTCATGGCACCAGCATTTCTGTGTGTGTGTTTGTACGCGCACAATGTGAATGGTTTCTAAAATTATGTCAAAAAATTTCCCTTTTATGAAATTTGCTCCATTCCACTTATTTTTTATTTAAGACAGGTTTCTTTCCCCTCTCTATAGCCCGAACACGGTTCTTTTTAGTGTAAAATTATTGTTCTATCTTCCCCTCCTTCTCATAGATAAAATATAGCTTCAAATTTCGATGCATGGCTTATAAAAAATATTGCGTTAGAATTAAAAAAATTATTAATGTGAAGCAATCATAAAAAGAAAACGATTCTGTTGCTAAAAGTAAAGCTTTGAAAAGTAGCGTAATGTGAAATTGAAAGTTTCTACCTCCCCAGTTTCGAACCTGGGAACTGCCGTTTCATAAAGTGCAGCCGATTTAACAGTCGCGTCGTCGGTTCCTTCGGGGAGAAGTATTGTATTGAGCTTTAAAATAAAGGTAGATTTTTTTGAATATATCATTTCGTTATTCGTTAAAGTAAAAGATTTTTTTTCGGACTTCATTTCTTTTTTAATGCTTTCAAACTTCATATAAATAATAGACGATGTACTTTTTAATTAACAAAGAATTCCTTTAGTAATGAAATAATAGAAATAATCCTTTTAAAAAAACACATATATATTCATTAAAATTAAATTTCTATAAGTAATTAATAAAAGAAAAATTTACAGATAGCTATTGAAACGATTACTTTTGTAATCAAAAAGTATGAAACAAAAATAAAGAATGTAATTATAATTAATTAATTATTACTCACAGTTTAGACAATTTTTTTCGTTTAATTTTGAAGCCACCGGAAACTCAAAAGTACATTTTTTAAAAAAAAAAGAATAGTTTATGTATGGAACAGAAATTTTCAAAATTACAAAATTATTAGATCATGTTTTAAAAACCTCTAAAAAAAAAAAAGAAGTTCCGAAAATATTTTTAAAAAATTGTAAAATAATTAAATTGAAAGAAAGATATTGTTTTTTAACCGTAATTTTTAAGATATTTTATCAATCTTTGTACAGATTTAAATAAATTTATTTATATGCAAAGTTTCATTGTCTTGTAAAAACAGAATTTTTTTCCGATATTCTCTGCAGATGGCGCCACGATGCATTTTAATGCGTTTTAAGGTTTTTAATTAATATCTTTTTAACTAATTGGAATATCGGAATATAAATAGTAAAACAAAAATAAAGAATGTAATTAGAATTATTTACTTTAGCGCAAAAGAGAAAAAAGTTGAAAAACACATTTTTTTAACCGTAATTTTTAAGATATTTTATTAATCTTTGTACAGATTATATATAAAAAAAATAGCTAATGAAAACCATTTACAGTGAAATTAGTTTGAATTGTTAAGAATGTGTTATATTCAAAGAGTGAGAAATTCTGCCTGAATGTTTTTTATTTAAAAAAAAATAGCGAACCATTGCATAAATTAAAAAAAAAAAGAAGAGAATTTCTAAATTTATTTTGAAATAGTTTTAAACATTTCTTTACGTAAGAATTTTTTAAAAAATATTTCGTTTGTTTTATCTACAATATTTATAATATAGATAAAACTTCAAATTCCCGAAATTTTGGTGATTAATACCTTTAACCCTCTAACCGGATAGCACGGAAAATTCCGTCAGTGTAAAGATGCTTCAAAAATGGACTGCACGGATTTTTCTGCCTTCAAGTAACGTTTTCAAAAGCGGATTAGCCGCACTTTTCTGAAATCCTTTCCCCCTTTTAAAGGTTTAACCAAACTAGGTCATAAAATTGTCCCCGTTCGACCTCCCAAGTTCTAAAAGGGGAAAGAATTGAAGTCTGTTGCAATTTTGAAGGCAATAGCAAAATAAGAGTGAAACGCTTTCGGAATAACTTTTCAGGAGGAAGGTATCCACTTATAGGGTTAAAATAAAAATTTATTTTTTGACATCCCTCTTCAGGTTCGAACCTGGGAACTACCGTTTTAAAAAGCAGCGCCTTCATCAACCATGCCACGCTTTCCTTCGGTAAGAACGGTAAAATAATCTTTAAAATATTGAAAGATTTTTGTGTTTTTAATTAATATCTTTTTAACTAATTGGAATAACGGAATATAAATGGTGAAAACGGATTCCTCGGATCATTCCCTAAATTTTGATACCTTCTGCTAGTTTATGCGTCTTGTGGTTCTTGAGAAAATTGGGATACATACATAAATACGTTTGTTTACCTACGAATTTTAATAGTGTAGATTATTAATGTGTTTTACTTTTTATTCTTATAAAAGTAGATCAGTTTTTAACGTAAACGTTAAGCATTAGTAAAAATATGAAAAGTTCTCTAGGGGGCGGAACTTTAGGTGTTTGCACGAGGGCGGCCTATACCCTAGGATCGGCCCTGGCAATAATTGTGACGTCTTACGCGTCTTTTCTTTAACAAGTCCTTTGGGTTCTTTGAGCCGGAATTAATGGCAACTCTTTTCCAACCAAATCCAAGAAACGAGATGTGAAGAAGAGATGCAAATAAACGGACTTTAAATATAGGATCTTAGAGTATGCGGAATGGCAATGTAAAGGAATGTGATACAATTGATGTGCGTTGTGGCAGTTGATGATTATTGCAGTTCGTAGTTCAAGATTGATTAAGTTCTACGTGTCGTGGATAAACACACACACATATTGGTGTTCGACTAGAAGTTAACCGTCAAGCTGCATCCTATTGCAGATAAAGACAAGTAGCATTACGGAATAATATAAGATAGGATTGATTACATTTTATTAGAATTGAGGATTAGACGGTTCGCTTATTGAGATTGGTCCGAATTAGATTTGATCATATTATAAATATATGTATATATATATATATATATATATATATATATATATATATATATATATATATATATATATTGTGTTGCGTATTGAATCATCGTAGATTCTCTCATATTAATTATTATAATTATATTTGTTAAAAGTTTAAGTTGGATATCTTAATAAAGTCATATTAAGATAGTGTATGATCCTAGTTCTTTCGCTAACCCTACACCTCTAGCTTACGCTGATACTTCTAGGGATGTACTTCCAAGGGGAGGTACATCACATAATATACAATAAACTAAACAAGAGTACTACAATGAACGAAAAAATGACACATATACCAAACAATACAATCCTATTAGTATTGCTAAAAAACTGTAAAGTAACTATGCAAAAAATTGGCAATATGTACTTTACACTACAACCGTGCGCATCTATCAGTATCATAAAATAAAAACACAATTCTATGATTCTGACCCGTAAAAAAAACCTAACATAATAGAAAAAGCACACTTTCATACCAAAACAACTCCTTTAGACTCTTGGTAAACAAAATTCATTTCCGCGAGCACAAAATTCACTTTGATTTTCAAACAATACTAAGCTAACACAAATAAATAGCTACTCTACTCCGAGCATAATCTCAAAGAAAAAGGACTTACCTTCTCGCTCACCAGGGAATACTACACCTTTTCTTCTTTTGTCGCTTGAAGCCTTTCTCCTTCGTAGCTGCCCCCTTTTTTCCTTCGTCGAACTTTTAACTCCGTTGGTATAAACAGTTCGCACTCTTGACTGGGACAGTTTTTCTTGTATATCACGCACACACACAAAAAGGTCCGTCTCACTCGATTTAAAAGATAATCCTTTTAACTATTCAGGCGTAAATTCCAGCATTTATTCCATTTAAATGCAACCCGCTGCCACCAGATATATAAATAGTATAGCTGTACTGACTTCACACACAGTTCTGGGATACACTATTTATTTCTCAGTAAGAAAATTATCAAAGCAAAAGAAAATATTCTAACACACTTAATTAGCAAGTGTCTACATCAATATCTTTCGCTGCAATGTTTCATCTATCTCGCATAAAATAATGACGTGAATAACACTGTAGCGGAAAGTCGTATACCTAGGATACGTAAAAAGGGTTCCCTCTCGGTAATTACACACCAAGTCTGGGAGAGTTCGCTGGCTCCAAATCCGCTTTACTTCGCGGACTAAGGTAAACTGTATCACAGTGCTTTAGCGGGAGGCACCTCCAAATCGATTCTCTCACGTAAAATTTCTCCGGTTCCGACTCCGCCTTAATTCTCGGACTTCGCAGCTCTTTCCTCTCGCTGATCGGCACTCAGACCGTTCCCGGATATCTCCAGTTCAGATTCCGCAGTACTTCACGGTCTCCCTATCGTTTTCTCTCTATCGTGGAAGGGACCTTACAAGGGCGCCCTCAAAAATCCAATCGCCTTCTCGCTGGAGGAGCTTCACAACGGCACCCTCAAATCCCAATCTTCTTTCGGGCGTTCTCGCTACGCTTTTTATCTTTCTCTCTCCTAACCCTCTCCCGCATAATCATCCTTCTGTCATCTCTTGTTCTTTTGCCGCCCCTGTCGGTCTCGGCTCCCTTGATCTCTTGTCCTTCTGCCGCTCCTGTCGGTCTCAACTCCCTTGATCTCTTGTCCTTCTGCTGCCCCTATCGGTCTCAACTAAATTCCTCTCTAGCCCAATGGGCACCGATGTCTAGGTGCACATTGTACGTTTTCAGATGCGCTGTCGTCAACGAATCATGGGTAAATGAAAGCACAATGTTAATGCGTCTCTTTTTGACGCCAAAGACCCTGTTCCGAAATTCTTCCTCAGCAATTAGGGAAATGTCTGGAATGTTCCCTACGTTTGTCGTCAAGGGGTAAAAAGTAATTAGGGGTAAGTTACTGGCTTCGTCACAATATGTTCTTAGTGGGTGAAAAATCCGGAATTGTCATTTGATGTTTAACGTTGCTTTACATAGCAACAAGAGGGCTATTGATCACAAACCTCGTGTGATAAGTTGTGGTAAAATGTATAATGTTGTTGTAGTTTCACCAATAGACATATTCTTAAAGACATCACATTTATTAAATACGAACATGAAGATTTTAAAATCAAAGGACCCACGCGGGTAATATTTCAAAATGGCCACCGACCTAACGCGCCGGTGCCGAGAAGCTCTCTCTCTCTCTCTTATACAAAAAAACACATTCTTACCGGAGGGGAGCACAGTGCGCCTCCTGGTGAAGGGAGGAAACACTACACCCCCCACACAAGATTGATGTGTCACACATGATACTCAATCTGATTATAAAGCATAAAATAATATACTCATATATATAATACACTAAAATACAAGTAATTAGCATTACCTCACACTAAAAAAAATATGAAAAGTATACATAACAAATTACACAAAACTAAATTAAGAATACAATTTTGATATGATTAATTATACCATAATAATCAAGAAAATTGAAATTTAAGGAATTCACATAATAAACAACATTATGTGAAAATAATAAAAACTATTATTCGAAAAGAAACACTATGTTATAAGAATAATCTGTGTTATAAGAATAAGAATTTAAAGAGCACTTATGATAAAAGTCATAATATTTTTAAAAAAATAAACGAAAAAAGTTGAATAAATTGCAAAAAAAAATTACAGACTGAAATTTAAAGCTATTAAGTTACATAATTATGATTTTAAGTGTTTAATAATCTAGGAATAGGATCATGGGTAAAATCCTTGGAGAGCCCACACCCTTGGCGACAAACCAAAAAAAGCTCCAAGCCAGAACAAGATGGTGCCAAGCGAAACCGACAATGGCGGCAAGGGAATATAGCGAGATAAGGTGGATGCGTAATGAAAATATATGTAAACAATACAGAAGTTAAACATTTCTCAAAGCAATCAATCTTTCTTTCATACACCATTCAATCAATTCTTTCTTACCTTTCGCATTCAACAAAGTAAAAAATTCTAAAGTATATTCCCTCACACACGCAGTCAGCCCAACAACAAAATGAAATTCGAAATGCGCGCCCACAAAATACAAAAATGCTAGAAATAGTTAGGGTTGCCATATGTAGTGTTTAAAAGTAGGATTACCAAGATGACGCAATTATCGCCAACCAAAGTAATTCGCGCGAAGGGTGTGAGCTCTCCTAGGAGTGAACCGGATCAGGATATCTCTGGGATCTAGGACTATAATGTTATAAATTTAAAAAAAATATCATGATCCAGAGCTTTTTCCATGTCTAAAAGAAGTAAGGGCGCTTAAACTGTAAGAGGATAATGATTTTTCAACTGAGTAAATAAAAACAATGAAAAAAGTGTTCCACTTATTTAATAAAAAAAAAAATAGAGTGTTCTGCTTATTAAACATATAAATTATCTTAAGTGTGAAGCAGCAATTTTACCCACAATGTGTAAAAGATTATTGAAACAAATAGTTTTTAAAGGGTGTTGCATAAAAAAAAAGCAGTCATGTTGCTAAGTATAGATATGAAGAGCAAGTAAAGCATATTTCAAAAATTGGATTGAATATAAAAAAATGTTTTCTAAAATGGTTTTTCATTTATTCTAATGTTTTTCTTAAACAATTGTTATGTTATTCACTTCTGTGGGATTTTTTAAAAAAAGTATTAACATATAATTTACAAGGAAATGTGTGTGTGTGTGTGTGTGAACACAAATTTAAAATAAAGTGATAAATAAGTTGTAAAGTTCAGCTGGATGTAATGAATTCATCAATTAAACTTTTTTATAAAATCTTAAATTCTGGTACAATTTGAGTATAGTTGCAATTTTTTACTTTATATTCTTTCTTGACCATAATTACTTTTATAACTAATGATTGTACACACAAGTAGTTTCAACTTAACCAATACTTGGAAAGACATAATATATCAATATGGCACCAAAAAATACCTGTGTGGTATGGCTTCAATTGGAGATTATTAATTTAATAAGATAGCTTTTATGGATGGTAAAATTAGCCAAACTATTGACCTTATTTGTAAAAAAAAAAAGAGTGAAAATTATTAAAAATATAACTTTTTAAATAATCATAGTTATCTCTCTCTCTCTCACTATATATATATATATATATATATATATATATATATATATATATATATATATATATATATATATATATATATATTATAGCTATTCTTCAGGCTCTTTTTATTTACATTTGATCCTTTTATGTGTAATTTGAAAAAAAATCTTTGAATGATTTTTGTTAAAATATGAATAGTTTTTCTATTATATTATTTAGAATAGTTTTCTTGACTCTTAATCATTTTGTAACTATAGTCTTTGGTATACATTTAATTATATGATACACGTTATTTAAAAATTTCTTGACAAAATTTATCTTGGCAAGAAAATGTGATTAACACAATAAGCAGTAACTAACTTAATCAATATTAAGTACATGTACTTAAAAATGAATAGATAATTGTAATTTCTGTAGCTGGTCCTGAGTGGGCCCCATATCTAGATGCCTTTTTGAGCCTTCTTAACATTTAATGATCTTTTGCTTACACATTTTGGTGCCCCTAAGTATTTGGGGGTCCTGTATCATTGATGCAGCAGTAGCTTCACCCCTGATGGTTGCTTGTCTTTGAAGCTGTAAAGTAGTTTTCTATATTCAATGTGTCTTTCCCATAGTAATGTGTTACTTGAATCAATTTAATTAAATATAAACATAGAATATTTATAATGTACAATCTGTTTCCAATTTCAGCCAGATGCTTATTTATGCACTGCTAGAAAATTGGATCCTCATGAGGCTTATATTGGTAAGATTCTTTTTCATGCATTGTCTAAAACAGCAGTTACCAACCTTTAGAGCTACATGAACCACTAAATGTGTATTTTTATATTTGGCAGACCACTTATAGGAATTTAGAAAGAAATATGACTACTTTTAATCTTCATATAAAATATGCTATAACTATATTGACATTTATTTACATCTCTACTTGCATTTACATATCACTGAACTAGTTTGATATCATGAAGCAGAGTGCCAGGAACTGCTTGGCACAAAAAAGGAATCACGCCAAGCAGCAATTGTCGCTGGAATGGACTCCCAAGATGGCGGCCTAGCGGTATCAAATCATAAGATAATTTTAAAGAATTATTTTGAAATGCATTGAAATATATTTCAAAAGAAGAATATAGGAAGGGATTGAGATTAACCAAGATCACAATCAATAAATAATGAATAGCAATATAATATAATAAAAAGTAACATATACTAATAATATTATGCAGTATATAATAATCATATAATATAATTTAAAAGTAATTATAAAAAGAATAATCACACATTATATTGCAATATTATAAAAATTATACATAAGAATACTTATATAACATAATAACGACAAATAAATAACCTAAAAGTAATTATAAATGAAGAACATAATAATAATTATATATAAATAACATATTTTATAATATTTATAAAAAAATATAATAAAAAGAACAATTATAAATCACAAATATTATGCTTACAAATAAGAAAACTTTTATTTTTATATTATTTTATAAATTACATAATATATATTAAAATTAATAATAGATATCAATTAAAAAGGACTGAAAACTTGCAACATTTCTAAAACTGCAAAAATATCAAGGTAACTATAGTGTAATGTTATCGCCCATCTTGGCGAACATAAACAATTTGGCGTGATATCAGGCTAGCACCAAATGAACTTCACAAAAACCAAGAGCAAACCATCAACACAAAGCAAAATTAACTAACTGAAGTGTTATACCGCCAATTCAATGCAGTTGCCAACTTTCATTTTCAAATGCTGCTAGTACACTTGTAAAAGTAGCTAAAATCAGATAGAATTTCACTAAAAGAAAAAAAAATGTTTTTAAAAAATAATACCCACACACAAGTTCAAAACGACAGAAAGTAATAGTTTTCGTTTACTTTCTTAACTTTTAAATCAGTATAACTTTAACTTAATAATGAACGATTTTAATATCTATGTTAAATGTTTTAAATAAATTATTTTGTATTTTCATAGATCTGTTTTGACCTTATCTGACTTGGTGGGGTTTCCCCCACCAAAATTTACATGCTTTTATGTTATGAATTGGATTTTCATTTTAAATTGATGTTTTAACTTTTTACTGAGACAATATTCTTTTAAACATTTTAAGATATGTTTTTAATTTTCAACAAATGTTTGGTTCAGCATAGCCAAAACTGGCTCTTGTGCAAAAAAAACCCCACATTCACTCACTCAACAAGAATACTGAGTGCTTTGGCTGAAGATTTTCTTTTGAATAAAATAGTGTAATAAAATTCCCTGAAAATACACTTTATTTGGCAGAAAACATTTTTAGAAAATAAGAAGAAAAAAATAAGCAAGTTGAGTTGAGAAAAAAACCACGTAATTTTGAACCATGGTCAAGTGACGTGGACGACACCTGAGCTGGCAAACACCATACACGTTTCAGCTCTCGACAGATTTGAGGTGCACAGCGGGTCTTTAGTGGTACTGGGATCGTTACACTATGGCAAATTGACATACACTGAAGTTTGAGGTTACATACGGTATTTTGTATTTGCATTACCATCTGAAATTACATGCATGTTGTCCAGTGAGAACTCATTCAAGATCCTAACAATAAAGGTTAAGTGGAAAAAGTGTTGAATAAAAATACAGCTTACTTATATATATGTGCAAGATTTAAAATAAATTGAGTACAAAGTATGAAACACATAAAATCATGACAAATTTTGGCTCTTATTTAGAATATTGTTACTGAAATGGATTCTACAATGTTACTCAAAACTTGATTTACTAATGTAAATATACTAGCCATTACCCATTTACTTCACTGGGTATATCATGATGTTGTATGAATATGTACTGTTTATATATATGTAAGGATTATAAAATTAAGTCTAACACACACACACAAAATCTCCTATTTATCATTTAACTTTTATTTTCCATAACATGTGGAGTCTTAAATTAAAGACCTAATTATTTCTCAGAAAAGATATTCTAAACATGACAATTCGGATCCCAGCTCATTAAATTTTATAGTCTTCACATGTACGATCCTACACTTTGCTTTCACTTTCAAATCAAAAACATAAACTAAAAAGTGTTTAGCAGTTCTGGAAATAAGTATGTAGCTCATTTGGTATTTTCAAAATCCAATTGGGTTCACATGGAGTTCATTTGTTTCAGCGAAAGATGTATCCACTGCTTGCTGAATAAACTGTTTCTTACAAAAGCTTGATGTTGACTTGAAACATCACATATATATAGATTATTGATATTGTAAGTCTTAGCATTAAGCTTTTGATTGTCTTTAAAAACATTCTTATGACTCTCGCCTCTGGGATTAAAAAAAAAAGACAGTACTTCTGAGTAATAATTTCTAAAATTGAAGTGGAATAATCTTTTATGCTCCTTCCCTCAAAGTAGATTTTTGCAAAACCCATTTTTAGTGGATCTCAACTCAACAAAATAAACATGCTTGACAAATTTAAAGTCTGAATCTAATAGTGCAAAAACAGAAGTATTTTTTATCAATAAGTTTGAGAGTTAATTTCCGTAAAACCCATTCTTAATAGATTTCAATTCAACAAAAGAAACATGCAAATGAGATTTCATTATTATAGGCCTAGTTGTTCAAAAACAGGAATTTTTTTCTCAGTACACCCCAGTAACTTCCTGCTTCTCCCCTATAGGAGGGGATTTCCTGAATACCTTAAACGAAAAAAACATGCTTACCAAATTTTAAGTATGTAGATCTAACAGCTCAAAAGCAGAAACTTTTATCTATCATACCCCTTAACTTCTAAAACCCCATTGTGAAGGGTCAATTTTGATAAAAGGAAAGGAACATGCCTACCAAATTTCAAATCTAGGTCTAGTACTTCCATAATAGAAATTTTTATTTGCAATGCCCTTTAATCCCTCGCAACACCCCTTGGAGCATTTTCATAAAACATTTTGTAGTATGTACAACTTTCTCTCAAAACCCTTTTTGTAGTGGAATTTTACCCCTTTTTATTGCACATCTCTGCTCCATAAGAGGAACATATGTGCTAAATTTCAAGTCTGTTGATCTAATAGTTCAAAGACAGGGATATTTATCTCTAATGGGACACAACCCACTTCTGTGGGAATATTTTCGCAACACCCTTTCTTAGGAGATCTTTACTTCATGAGAGGAGCATGTCTACCAAATTTCAAATGTATTGGTCTAGTAGTTCTGGAGACAACATGAGTAAGTTGCTTTTCTCCTTTATATATATAGATATACACTTTAGAATCTCACAAATCATAATATTCATTTTATTTAAAAACATTTGAATATGTAGGAAGTAGTGCAATTTTCTGTTGTGTACTTTTAACTAAATGAAGTTGTTTTTCTCTTTAGAATAAACCATTGTTTGATCGTGTTTATTGCTTAAATAATTGTAAATGCATTTAAAAAAATGTTCATATCAATCAAAAAATAAAATAAAATGGACCTATGTTATGTTACCATTTTTACTTTATATAGTGGAAGTAATATGTATGTGTGCATAAAAAATTACAAATATGCATTTCTTTCCTTCAGTAAAATATGATCCTGATATAAGTGTGAAAACTGCTCATCACATGCTTCTATTCGGCTGCAAGGATATAATAAACCAGAATCATTTATATTCAACTTACTGGTAAGATTAGAGCTATTTCAGCTCTGTTTTAATATATCTTTAAATCTCCAGATTTCTAACTTCTGCAACTTTTTATGTGTGTAAACTATATCCTAGATCAGATGTCTCCACTTTACATCTCGAGGGTCACATTAACTATCAAACAGTTTGGGGGCCGACTACACTCTTGAATTCCAAATAAAGAAGAATAAAAAAATAAAAATGTGTTGCTTTTGATTATTTATTTAATACTATTTATTCAGTTATTTAATAACACATTAATACACAAAATGTGAACACCTGTATTAGTGGAAAATTGTTCCTGGCTTTGAAATTGCTTCCTGGTCGTCAAAATAGTAGAAATTTCTGGCTTTAGATTTGATATCCCTAACATCAACATTGACCTGAGATTATCATCGGACAAATTTGTTCTCAAATTGTTCTTCACATTTTTCATTGATGAAAATGTTTGTATATTGTTCTAAAGACTGAAAGGTATTTTGATATAAAACTTTCGACATTAGGAATGTCTTACTTGAGCAGAAACTGGTAAAAACCCATGTTTTTTTAACTTGTTACTAAGGCGGTCATTTTTTAACAACTCGAATGACCTCTAACTGTAATTCATCTGAACAACACCTCACATCTGCTTCAAAAGGGTTCTGAAACTGTGTCATTTCTGTTAAGACAGAAAGCCGCTCTTGAAACTTCAACTGGAGGTCTTTGATGATCTCGCCATGTAAATGACTTGGGGAATTCTGCTGTTGCTTCAGCCATGAAGACCTTTTTCATTGTTCTTTGTTAAGGATTCATTTTCGTCTGAGGATTTACTGAGCAATGTCCTTTGAAATGCAAGTTGATTTTATAATTTAGAAAAATATTTTCGGCTTTAACTTTACCTTTTAACTATGCATATTTCTCCAAATGTTTGTTTCCATATATTCTTTCATGTTGTGCATAGGTTGTATTCGTTCATTTCAGCCAAGCTTTCATTGCAAGTCACGCATAATGTTTTCTCGACGTGTTTGATAAACTAGTTTTTAAACCCCATTCTTGAAATTGCCAACACTTATCCCCTTCCCCCTTCTTGCCCATTGTTAGTCATTAAAATAAGGTGACTTCAACATAAATGAATAGTGAAACTGAAAGTATCTTGTACACAATATCCACTTAAAAAATTGATTTTGTGATCCAATTTCATCTTAATTATAGCTGCAAATAACTGGAAGCAAATTTGAAAGTTCTTATGATTTCTTTAGTTAAACTTACCTGAATAGTCTGAAAATATATCCAATTATGGTAGAGAGTTTGTTGCTGTCAATGTTCAGAATATGTGAAAATTTGTGCTATAAACTGACATTCCCAATATTTTATACATGCTGGTAAGTAATTATCCAAAAAAGAAAATTATCCCTAAATAAAATAGTCCAAAACATTTCACAATTAAACGCTAAGTGACATCAACACCTCATTGTAGCAATTGACTGCAAGTGGAAAACTGTATTCGAAATAATTAAGTCTTGAACAAGTAGCAAACCATTTAAAACTGTCTCTAAATGGTGTTATATCATCTCATTCTGTGAACTGAAGTGGAAAAAGTAAGAAGTGAACAAGGTTTTGTAATGCTGTCTTTGATTGGATAACGTAACACATTGTGCGGCTCTGTTTTAATTAGGTAAAAATATAACATTCACATAAGTGGTAGATGATCATGGCTATGTACATGCAAAATTCCATAGATAAAAAGTTCTCCACAGGCAGGATGAGAGAGACTCACAGGCCATATTTCAGAGATCCCTGCCCTAGATGATGGATGTTCTTTGGATGATTTTGGAAGCAATTATTTGTCTTCAAAATAGACTTCTATTGTTGAACTACATTTTTTGCTTTAACCTTTTAAGTGCCACTGATGTATATATACATCTCGTTCAGCCGGTGTGTTAACTGCTCCAGATGTATACATAAGTCTTATAGAATCTTTTCTTTACTCTACTCAGTAAAATTATTCCAAAAGCTTTGGAATACAATAAAATGACATTGACAGTGTTTGGGAAGAATTTGCTTATTTTTTCCTTTTCTTTCTCTCTCCCTCCAATACACCACATGTGTATGCCTGTGTGAAAAACAGTGGCACTAGGGAGCAAATTGTGTGACTTTTGATTAGCTGTTAAGAGTTTGATAAATCTATTGGAATATGAACATGCTTTGGATATTAAGAATGGTATTGAGAAATAAATTTATTGATTATAAAGCTTTCCTAGATGTGATGAAATTACTTTACATTTATATGAAAGAATGCAAAATACATAAACTAAAAATAATAAAATAAATTTTTAATTATTTAAAATTTATTTTATGTTTTATGTTAACTGAAATTATGTTCCTTTTGAAGAATTCTAAATATTATTCAGTTATTCATGTCATCAAGTGCTAGGAATAGTTTTTATTTGTAGTAAAAAAAAAGTCTTTTGTATTACCTTGAATTTTAGTACACTGTTTACAGTTTTATAGCAGTTAAATTATTTTGTATCTACCTGATGTGTTTCTTGATTATAAATTATGCTAAGGAGTATATTAGCCTCTGTATTAGAAAAAAGCAACCATTACAGATTAAAATTTTTTACGTTTTAAAACGAAATAATGTTAAGCTATTTTTTTTAAATAATTGGTTTAGTGCAAGGTTGTTATTTTTATCTATAAAGTTTTTGACTTATGAATTCTTTGTCAAAGTTATGAATTATTTTTACCAAAATATACAAAGTTTATGAAATTTTCTTTAAAAAAATGAGTTGTTAGAAAAAGAAATGTATGTGAAAATTGAACAAGTGAACAGATTTGCTGAGAATTGACTTAAAGTATTTTTTGAAAATTAATTTGAAGTTAAAATATGTTGTTATTGTTTTTAATGAACTTATTCAGCAAAATAGATAGATTATATCAGCAAATAGCAGATTAAGTATCTTATTCAGCAAAATACTTTCATCCATCTGTTCAATAATTAAATTGCTGTTTATTCATAACCAGGGATTGTGCGCATGGAGATCTTTGCAGTGGTATGACTATTATGTATGGATGGGCAAAAATTTGCACCTCAATGGAATTACCTAAAGGTATGTATAAATTTTAAAAACATTCAGTTTAAAAATGTTTATTTTAAATATTAACAGTATATATTTTAAATTAAATATTTTAACTTGCTTTTATGAGTTTCACTTGTAAAGGGTGTTTTTTTAGAGGTATAGAACTTTAAATTGCAATAAAACAACGATGTATTATTCGATTGACATGATTTTTTTTTTATTCGAAAGATAATCTTGTGGCATTACATTTTAAATAGGATTTCTGGCATAGGACTGCCATGGCTGGCTCGGATGTAGTCCAATCTGGACGTCCAATTTTCGATGACTTTTTCCAACATTTCTGGCCGTATATCGGCAATAACACGGCGAATGTTGTCTTCCAAATGGTCAAGCGTTTATGGCTTATCTGCACAGACCAATGACTTTACATAGCCCCACAAAAAATAGTCTAGCGGTGTTAAATCACAAGATCTTGGAGGCCAATTCACAGGTCCAAAACGTGAAATTAGGCGGTCACCAAACATGTTTTTCAATAAATCGATTGTGGCACGAGCTGTGTGACATGTTGCGTCGTCTTGTTGGAACCACAGCTCCTCAACATCATGATTGTTCAATTCAGGAATGAAAAAGTTAGTAATCATGGCTCTATACCGATCACCATTGACTGTAACATTGTGGCCTTCATCGTTTTTGAAGAAGGATTCCACCAGCCCATAAAGCGCACCAAACAGTCAGTTTTCTGGATGTAACGGTGTTTCGACATACATTTGTGGATTAGCTTCACTCCAAATGCGGCAGTTTTGTTTGTTGACGTAGCCATTCAACCAGAAGTGCGCTTCATCGCTAAACAAAATTCGCTTATGAAAATCGACCATTATTTTCGAAATAAAATTGCACAATTTGAAAGCGTTGTTGAGGCGTGAGTCTATTCATGATGAATTGCCAAACCAAACTGAGAATAAATCGCTTGACAGCTGTTAAATCGGTCGCCATCTTGGAAAGTAATGCCAACTTAAACTTCTATACCTGGAAAAAAAACACTCTGTATGCAACAGAATCTTTGAACTCAATTTTTCCCCCTTAAAAAGGTCAAATTAATACAAAATTGTGCACACTTGTCAAGAACTGATGACAATACAATAATTTCATAATTTTGTTCCATTGTCCTGATTAGGATCCTCAGAAATAACCATTTTCAGATTTGGTGACTAATTCCATTTTCCATTTCAAGTTTTGGCGACTAATTCCAGATTCCATTTCCAGATTTGGCAAGTAAAACATTTAAGTTACAACCCTATAACAGCAATAACATTTGTGTCAGCAATTTCTTACCATAATATAAACAATTCTTTAGTTTTTCTGAAAGTGGAAATAAAAAAAAGACTCATGCATGTGAAAAAAAATAATTAGTTCTAACTCAGGGATGGGCAAACTTTTTCGTTTGCAAGCCAAAAATTTAAAAAAAAAGTGTGTGAATAAAGGACAGTTTTAAAAAAAATGCTTTTATTGTAGATCGAACTAAAATATGAAAAATAAATTATAATTTATAAAAAAACTAAAAAACACAATTTATGATTAATCAAACTAAAAAGTAAAAAATAATTCTTAATATGAGAATGAAGTGATTTATGAGAAAATTAATGCCATTGTGTGATAAAAGTACTACATTTTTACACTAACTTAACATTTTGGAATAGAACTAGTAAGAAATTATAACAATTGATATAGAACACCCCATGCGCTTTTACCCCAATGACATTCATTTTCTCGTAAATCATTTTATTCTTTTATTAAGAATTTTTTTTTTTTACTTTTAAGTTCGATTTTATAAACATAAAATCGTGTTTTTTAGTTTTTTTAACTATAATTTATTTTCAGTATATAACATTAAAAGTATTATATATACAATACAAATAATTCATTTTTGAACATATTTATTAAAGTCTGCATTATCACTAAGGAAAATCTATCTGAATTAAACACAATCTTTATGAGCCTATTTAAACTAATGAAAAAATAATTTTTTTCACTTTGCATGGGGTGTAGAGATATATTCATGTTACTCTGAATGTCAAAAATGTGTATTACATTCTTAAAAAGCAATATGTTTTTTTTAAAAAAATGAGAGTGAAAAGTTATTTCATCAAAAATTAAGTTATTTACAATTCTTTACGCATATTGATGTGATTGATTGATAATAATAATGCAACTAGCGGAATGGTGCTATTTGACGGTATTCTAAATCTATAAAAATGAGGCATCCGAAATTCTAAAACATTTATTTCAAACTTAGAAACATTACCACTTACTTATTAGTTTTAAGTAAAATTAGAAAAATGTTGGAGTATCATACATTCTTATGTTAAATATATGATATTATTACATATTATCCCAAATGCATTCTAGTTTATGTATAAATATTTGCATAAGTCTAGTGGTTTACTTAATATATGCATATAAATATTTTTATAAAAATGTTTTTTAATCCATTGCATAAAATATTCTTAAATTCGAGAATAAATTATCTTCTATTTGATTAAGTTAACTTCAAAAATGATAAGTTATTTCATCATTTTGAGTGCAAAGGGTTGTGAAATAATGTATGTATATAGATCAGTAGCATACACAGACCTCTTTTATGAGGGGTACTTTCTAAATACGTGGAAAGCACCCAAATGTAATCTCTATGGTAAAAAAGTTTATGAACTGGTGTGTAGGAGGAAAGAGTTGAACCACACTGATGTAGTTCAATTTCACATCGGATCATATTGATGTATTTATATGATGCGTATGGATCATATTGGTTGTGTATGATACTTGTGAAAATTGTAATTTTTAATTTTTCCATCTAACTAGAAAATTACTAACAAATTTATAAATCAGAATTTTTTTATTGCATTATTGTAATTCACGTCTTCTGGAAATATGTTTGCATATTATTATATAATTACCTATTTAACTGCTAATTCTAATTATATATGTATTTCCCTTTAGATGTAGGATTTTTGATTGGCGGCAACAGTTCTATTCATTATGTAGTTCTCCAGACTCACTATGCAAATCCATGACCAGGTAAATACAAAAATATTTGTTTTATTTGGGAAATATGCAAGTTGAATCAGCTGATTCCACACCTGAAACTAAAGTTATAAAGCAGTATTTAGTAGTATAAGTATATGAAAGTATGGTTTCAGATCTAATTATGAGAAAATTCATTCATATATATGATACCGTTAAAGTGTATAATTCAGTTATTTCAGAGAATAACTAGGTATTTTATGAAATTACTAGAAAAATCAGTTAAAGTATATAATAGATGAAAAATTTCATACTCTACCTAGTTATTACAGGAAATAACTGGTTATTTTATGAAATTACTAATGATAGACTGTTAAAGTGAAAAATAAACAATTTCAAAGTTATTTTGTTAATTAATTGATCATAAATAGCTAGGATCTTTCAAAAAATACATTTTAGCTCTAATGCGGATGATTAATTGATAAATAAAGAAAATCAGATGATAATTTATTATTGCTCATATTGATAACATTAAACAGAAAGGGGAAAAATGTATGTTGCAGAAATCGTTATATTTAAATATCAAAAAAAATGTTAGGAAGAAAAACTGTTGCTTATTAAAAACATTGTGTAACCTTTTTCAATGATTGATTGAATATTAATGTCGCACTGTTCAGCTACACGAGGGCTTTTGGCGACGGACCACGTAATTTTGAACCATGGTCAAGTGACGTGGACGACACCTGAGTTGGCACCCCCCTCTCCTAACTACCACACCACACCAACGGGAGGACGTTTCAGCTCTTGACAGATTTAACGTGCATCGCTGCCCTACACGGCAGGTCTTTAGTGGTACTGGGCTTGAACCCGTGACAAAGCAAGCCACGGTCCGATACCTATACCACTCAGCTACCGCGGCCGTAACCTTTTTCAAACAAAAATGTAAGGGAATATTAATTTAAATTTTATAAAATACGTTTTTTTTTTTACATTTCATTATTTATTAGAGCAAGGATTGCTGAGATGACACTTTGAATTGCATATTGCATTTTTGAAACAGGCACATTTTTTACTGTTACACATTTTTTAAAATGAGCACTTTTTAAATCCTTGTCCAGTGTCACAACTTTGAGCTGTTGCAATAGACCAAAGAGTTGTGTCAATATTTGGAACTTCTTCAATGGAAATTAATTTTTGCTCACATGTATTAAATTGAGGTTGTGATGTTCCTCCCCTTGGAAGAACATCTCTCGAAGTATTAGCGTGAGCTAGAGGCATAGGATTAACAAAAGAACTAGAACCAAACATTATCTTAATATGACTTTATTAAGATATTCAGCTTAAACCTTTAACAAATTAAATTATAATAATTAATATGAGAGAATCTACGATGGCAAAATATGCAACACACAATATATATATATATATATATATATATATATTTACTTAATAAGACTTAATCTAATTCAGACCACTATCAATAACTGAACAGCCTAATTATTACAGCTTGGAGAATCACTCTGTACTTGTATGCACTGGTGTGCAACTTGAATTAAATATATATTCGATCACTTATAACTTCTAATCACCGTCACGTAAAGCTCATTCAGACTTGAACCACGATTCCTCTAATAGACATCAACTATCTGCTAATTTCCATCCACTTTCACAAATTGCCATACATTGTCATCTCGTTTACTTTAAGTTCCAATATTTAAAAGCTTGTTCATTTGCATCTTTCATTCACACTTCACTTCTTGGATTTGGTTGGAAAAGAGTTGCCATTAATTCTGGCCCAAAGGACATGTTAAAGAAAAGACATGTGAGCCTGTCACAAGGTCTAGAGTACAATTGTTTTATTCAGTCATCTCTTGTTCTTAATCAGAAAACTTCTTCCCCAATATTTTCAATGGTGACAGCTAAAACGGATTGAGCATCTCCTGTTCCTCTATCAACTTCAAGAACTGGAATATGAACTGTATTGCCTACAGATACATCAGAATAAAATTTGCCTAACAATAATTTCATTTTCATAGTTTGAATTTTCAAACATTCTTTAGCTCCTTGTCTTCCTTTATTGACATTTTATTTAGACACAAGCCACAGACTTTCTGTTCAATTTCATCTTCCATGTAACAGACTTCTGAACATGAAATATGGTTTGGCTGCTCGCATTTACTGCAAAATAAGCTGTGTTCACAATATTTTGAACACACAGCATACAATTTTTCGCTGTTATTCTGGAGTATATCCTAATAACGCTTAAAAGGCCTCTATAATTTTATTCAAAGACGCTTCTTTGGCAAAAGCATCATCGTTATGTTCAGAACATGCAGTTAGAGCTGTTAAGGCATTTTCAAACTGTTGTTCATCCTCTATTGCAAGTCAGTATGATTTAAGCTCATTTCAGGCCATGGGCGCAGAAGATCCACAAGCCCCCTTGGCACTGGCAGATTGAAATCTATTACCAGAAAATCTGGTTAAGTCCAGCTTATCCAGGCCCTTCCAGACCACTGGATTAATCCCAATGGATAAACCGGCACTGACTGCAGTGCTTTCCAACCTTTTTATCGCTGCAGACAAGTCAATTTTACTGCAGCCCTTTGATGGAGGATGTTGATTGTTTATATATTATAGATTGTTTTAATTTAATGATTTTGATTTCATTATATTTTTTTTTTAAAATTATGCCAAGGAATGGGCTGTATAGGCCATTTCCCTATGGCAGCCCAATATAAACCAGCCTTTGCAGTAAAGTTGTCAGAAGAAAAGTTAAAACCTGTGTTGGCCAGGGAAACACAAACTGTCAGGTGAACAAAATTCATAGCCTCTCTGCAAAGACACAAAGTGCGGTCTGGAGTATCTTTCACATCAGTTTGGTGTAGGTGTTGCTGAAGAAAGTCATGACCAGTCAAAGTTCAAAAAACAGCAGAGAAAACCTGTTATGGAAGGGTCTCCCAGATCTTTCCCCTAGCCTCATTCTCTTGAATTCGGCAAATGTATTTTCCACGGATTTGGAAATATTTGAAAAGATTGTCTGCATGACAAGCTACCAAAAGGCTGTAGGAGATTGCTGTCCTGATTTCATTATATTAAAATCTGCCTTCAAAATAAAGAATTACATCAGAAAAATGAATATAAAGTGATTTACCATAGAATATAAAGTCAGTTCCATGGAAAGTCACACAAACTCAAGAGAAATACACCACAGTAAATAAAATGGAAACAATTTAATGTTCCTTATGCTATCTGGTATTATTTGATCCATAGACCAGGGGTTGCGAATCACTGCTCTACTACCTGAAACACTTCTCTTGTTGTTGTGTTTCAAACCCGAGCTCATCAAACACGAGCAACTATTCAACTCTCACTGGAGGGTTAACTGTAACCATTGGCTTGTATATAAGAAGTGTTCTTAATAAAAATTTTGATTACAAGGCGATCTGCTAAAAGTGTTTGCTTCTCTTTGA